>JAJOOR010002394.1:0-47307 GCA_036250505.1 Solanum acaule | reverse complement strand
ATTGAAATTAGAAATATCTTTTAAAAACAATTTTTAATATTTTTTTGGGAGGGGGTGGGGTAAAAAATTGAATTTAAAAACAAGCTTTAAAATTATTTGTTTTTTGGGGGTGGGGGTGGTTTGAAGGTAGGGACAAAATAAATTGATTTTTTCAACAAAAAAATAATTGTAATTTGAAGTTGGAAGAAAGTTTTGGAAAATGTTTTCCTTAAGTTTAGAAGGGAAGTCATTTTCCTTAAATTTGAGGAAAATGAGTTGATTTGGAAAATATTTTCCAAAACATTTAGCCCAACCAAACATGAGAAAATTGGAAAACATTTTCCTGAAAACTTTTAGTTATTAATATATTCTAAACACACCCTTAGTGTGGCTAGATTCAACAAAGAAAACTTAAAATACTAATAAATCATTTATCTGTTATGGATTGATAGCGGTTTTATTTAATTTTAGTTATTAATATATTCTAATTTTGATGTTTGTGATATTTGATTAAATATATTTAACCTTAATTAATTAAAATGTGTGGCTTTTATCATCATGCTTGTAAATATTTCACAAATTTACTATAATTATTAGTCGTTCCACCACTTAATTACACGTGTTATGTTCAGCTTGTACTATCTTCATATTATACAGTAATACATTTTTTCAAAAAATAATTCAAATACAACATACTTATAACATAAAAAAGACTTAAAAACAAACATTTCGATTAGTTGAAGATTACATGTGTTTTGTCAGATATCACAAGAATTGAAATAAACCTATAGTTAATTAAAATATTTATTATATAGAATTTTCTCTTTTTTATTTTAGTATTTTATTTGTTCTTATGGTTCAAAATTATCTTAAATGTACTTGGATGAAATTTCATTTGGGTAGGATTTTCATGATTAGTCATATTTATAACTATTATTTGAAAATAAGCTATGTTTCAAGGAGAATTATAGTATAGTCCAATTGATTACTTTCACCTAATATGTTGGTTTCACATATAAATATTTGAATGTCATGAGAAGCTCATTGAAACTTATCATAGAGGAAGATACCATTTACTTGCAAGAAAAAGGGAAAATGCATAAGTACCTTCCAGCCTATGCCCAAAATCCCTGAGACACACCTAACCTTTACTAAGGTCCTATTACCCCTCCAAACTTATTTTATATATAATTTTCTACCCCTTTTCGGACTACGTGGCACTATCTTGTGGGCCCAGCGCGTGTTGACAATTTTTTCAAGGATAGTGCCACGTAGGCCGAAAAGGGGTAGAAAATTAATTAAAAAATAAGTTCGAGGGGTAATAGGACCTTAGTAAAGGTTAGGTGTGTCTCAGGGATTTTGGGCATAGGCTGGGGGGATACTTATGCATTTTCCCGATATTTTTTTGACAAAAAGAATTGAGCATGAAGTAACAATTTAGTGGAGCATTTTCCGACTAAATTGTATCTACATGTTCAATTATTTTTTATATTATTTAATACTATATAAAGAGTCTATATTCTTATTCCACAAACGATCTGGGACTCCAACAGTAATGTTATACGATCGCTTAAAGTGATATTATAGTCGTCGTAAATTGATTACTATATTTAGAAAATTCTCGAATACTCTATTTTGTTCTGCCTAGTCGAGTAATTGCTTCTATCCTAATCTACAAGTTCTATTGTAATCATCGTAAATTGATTACTATTTCCCAAGTCGCCTCTTCCATATTTCTTAGATATATTGATTCTTTTAGTGTTAGAGAAGTATAAAGAAGTGATTAGAGAAATATTTTGAAGTGTTATGTGTTATTGCTTACAATTAGTATATCCACAATTGTTCCAGGTCAGTGTATCTAAAATGAATTACACTTAATTTTGACCTCATGTATCTAGAGATACATGTATTTGGACATATGTAAGATTCATAATATTGCAAATTAGAGTGCATCTAAGTAATTATCTCCTAAACTAGTGGGGTTTCTATAAGTTTCCCATGAAAAATTCAATTAAATAGGTTGGGCGTTTTGTAGGTAATATAAATTGAATGACTTTGCGGTTGTCAAAAGTGACTTTTTAAGAAAAAAATCTTAATTGCAAATTTTCCGCTCATGCTCTAGAATTTTTTTGTAGATCTGGAAAGAACCAAACACCGACTAAGGAGGACAAAGTATTCGAGAATTTTCTAGATATAGTAATTAATTTACAAAAACTACAATATCACTTTAAGAAATCGCATAACATTATTGTTGGAGTCCCACATCGTTTATGGAACAAAAATATAGACTTTTTATATAGTCTTGAATAATATAAAATATTAGCACAAGATATTGGTGCAGTTTAGTCGAAAAATGTTCCTCTAATTAAAATGTACCACAATCTACTGCCTCTTTTGTAAAAAAATAATATATATATATATATATATATACACACAATTTTAGATTACGATTCTATAATTAAAAGGACTATAAACTCTAACACCTTAAACTCCTAAGTTCTATTCATAGCGTTGTCATTTCATTCTATTCTATATAGAAACATTGTTAAAATGACAAATTATCCTTATCAGCAATAGCAGAGTCAAGATTTTCATTAAGGAGGTTCAAAATAAATATAAAAAAATTAAATACATAAACTAGTCGAAGGGGGTTCACACGAATCACATCTAATATACATTAACTATGTATAAATAATGTGATTTTCCAACAAAGAAAGTTCGGATGACCTTAGCCCAAATTGGCTCCGTTACAAGACATTATTCATTAAAGAGCAACTTTCACATATAGCAAACAGAAAAATCATATTTATATGTTATAACTATAGTTTGCATAATTGCGCTCCATAACAAATTTTATGTTTGCTATGGAGCTTTTGATTTGTATAATTCGCTAGAAACATCCAATTTTATACAAATTGTTCAGTTTTGTATATATTCATTTATACATTGTAATTTGTATAATAAGATCTGTATTTTTATAATTATAAGTGTATAGGACGAAAATATATGTATTTGTATTTGTATTTGTATATACACTTTTCTCTCATTTTATACAAACACAAACGCATTTTATTCATTTTATACCGACATGTATAAAATGGCTAATTGTATATCGAAAATGGCTAATTGTATACCGATCAGATAGCAAAAAAATGGGATGTTTGCTGTGAATTACAATTAAAATAAACTATGACTATAGAATTTAATTTGAATTAATAGTTTGCTATTTCATCAATTTTCCCTTCATTAAAATGTTATGTCCATAATGTCTTTGCCGATCATATATATGATAATAGTGCATTGGTATAATATCGTTCCTATGATAAATTATCCTTACAAGACGTGATTCCAATTAGAGGTCATAAAAACATATCATATTTTCTTTATGTGTAAAGTTTCTGTGATACTTAGCAAGGTAAAATTGTGATATTTTCTTTCTATATATAATATATTTATGAGTATATATACGTATAATATACATATTTTATACATAATTAACGCTTTCTAAAAAATATGATATAACAAACTATACAATCAATGAAATACAATATTATAATAACTAATTTTAGCATAGCTTGTCTTTTAATCAAACGACCCATAAGTGTGACTAACTTAATTTTTTCCATACTCAAATCCCACAGACCAATAACAACGACAAAATTTGAATAGATTGTTTTAGATATAAAATTTAGTATTGTCTTATCTTTTATGTGGTAATGTTACTAATCGTGATATAACCTAAACACTAAATTCAAGGCTATTCCTCAATAAAACAACGAAATTTTTTAAAGTATCCCTGAGATCCCTTAGACCCTTTTTCTAATAAATAAAATAGTATTTTTATAAATTTCACAATCAAGAGTTAATTAATGAATAATTAAGTGATATTTGTACTATAATAACGAGTATCGAGTTACATTAAATATGAATATGGTGAGAAAAACATTCAAATTTCAAGTGGCTAAATTATTCTTAGATTAATTCACTCTAACTATTGCTAAATAGTCATTCATACGTTTTGATATGTGTTATTACCATATACTTACTATATAAGTAATAATGAATTTATGCGTAGACGCCTTGTGTTTTATTTATTTTATTTTATTTTATTGACAAAAAGAATTGAACGTGTAGAAGTAATTTAGTGGAACATTTTCCGACTAAATTGCATCTACATCTTCAATTATTTTTTTATATTATTCAATACTATATAAAGAGTCTATATTCTTATTCCACAAACGATGTGGGACTCCAACAGTAATGTTATACGATCTCTTAAAGTTATATTGTACTAGTCATCGTAAATTGATTACTATATCCAGAAAATTCTCGAATACTCTGATTTGTTTAATCGATTAATTGCTTCTTTCTAGATCTACAAGAAATTCTAGTTCAAGATAATAACTCAAATAATCTCCACTCAACTAATGATTTATTCAACTTTATTTTACAACTTCAAAGTCTATCAACTATGAATATTATAATTGAGAAAAATATCAAATGTTATTAAATTAATCCACACTAGCTATTGCTAAATATTTAAAATTATATGACAGTTTTCAACCATTTAAAGCAGAAGATGATAAATAATACTTCCTCTATCCAACAATAGTTATCCACTATTGACTTGACAAATATCTTAAGAAACAATAAATAATAGAGGTATATTACCCTTTGCAAAATATTTACTTTTATCCTTGTTCACCATGGGCTTTCATATTAAACCTAAATTTGTGTATATTAAAACCACACATTGAACAAGATAGTCAAGGTAAGTGACGACACTAAGAGCAAATATATGTCAAAAGTTCAACAATAGAAGCACCAGTGAGCCAAACTTTAAACAGAGGCTAAAGCGACACTTTTCTCAAGTACATGAGTAAATATGATCTTTTCCCCGAACCTACCCGATCATATACACCCTTAATCTTGCTCTCTAGCTCTTTCTTGTCTTGCTCATCACATGGCAAGCTATCTTTTTGGATTCCTCGTGCGGAGGATCAATCAAAATTAATTCATTTGTCTAGATAATGTTGAAAAGTAATTGCGTCAGTAAATTTAAATCCTAAAATAATATCTCTCAGGTCGCCTCTTCATATTTCTCCGATATATTGCTTCTTTTAGCGTCCGAGAAATATAAAAGAAGCGATTAAAGAAATATTTTTAAGTGTTATGTGATATTGCCAACAATTGATATATACACAATTGTTTCAGGTTATGGGTTTATAGGAGCTTCTTGAATGCAATAATCCCTTCAACTTTATTATAGCATTCATGCTCTCAATCCAAAAGTCCTCATTCTCCCACCTCCAGGTTGGGTGATTTGTAGGTGAAATATTCCTAGTTGAGTGACTCTAAGGTAGTAAAAGAAAGTTAAGTCATTTTCTAAAGAAAAAAAAAGCGTTAGTTGAATAACCATTTGAGATATTATCTCAAACAACTAATAGCAGTTTTTGTGTATGGAAAATGACAATTGTTTATGTTTGAATTTTTTTTTTTCATGCTCTAGTATTTCTTATAAAATTGGAAAGAATTGCAAGCATTGACTTAGGAGGATAGAGTATTCAAGAATATCCTAGAACATAGTAATCAATTTGTGAAGATTGTAGTATCACTTCAAAAGATCTCATAATATTATTATTGGAGTCCCACATCATTTGTGGAGTAAACACAAAAACTTTTTATATAGTTCTGAATAATATAAAAATATAGTTGAACATGTTATTGCAATTTAGTTGAAAAAATATTTCTCTAAATTGCAACATCTTGTTCAACCTTTTATTTTTCACGCATAAGTACTTTGTTAGTTATGTTATATGATAATTAACATATGAATAAGTACTACGTATTCTTTCCTTAATATTCTTTTTCCGTACTCATTTTTACTTTAGCAAATCTGATTTTTGTATTTATTATTTAGCATCTTATGCTTTGAATGGTTGAAAACTACCATATAGTAATTAAAAATGGTATGTTATCAAATTTTAATGGAAAAAGGAAAATCAAATCTATATTTTCAAATAAGTACGTATCTTACCACTCACTACGAGTTTTCTATTATATATTGAGAAAGATACACTTAAATAGATGTATTTAATTCTGCTACTAGATACACTAAAATAGAGGAGAAAGGCGAGCTAGATAATCATGTATCTCATATACGCGTAAATCACACTAGATACACACTAGATGCATGTATATGTATGTATGCATAGGAGAGTGGTGAGCAATATGGGAGGTAGGCGAGGGAGGCAAGCGAGATTTGTCTACGTATCTCAGATACTTGCATGCTAATTCACTTGGATACAGTGTATCTAAAATAAATTACACTTAATTTTGACCTCATGTATCTCGAGATACATGTATTTGGACATATATGGATGCACCAAAATCTGGTAAGATTCATAATATTGCAAACTAGAGTGCATCTAAGTAATAATCTCCTAAACTAGTGGGGCTTCTATAAGTTTCCCATGAAAAATTCAATTAAATAGGTTGGGGCGATTTTGTAGGTAAAATAATCGTAATTGAGTGACTTTGCGATTATCAAAAGAAAGTTGAGTGACTTTTTAAGAAAAAACCCTTAATTGAAAATTTTCCAATCATGCTCTAGAATTTTTTTGTAGATCTGGAGAGAACCAAACACCGACAAACGAGGACAAAGTATTCAAGAATTTTCTAGATATAGTAATAATTTACAAAAATTACAATATCATTTTAAGAAATCATATAAATTATTGTTGAAGTCCCACATCATTTATGGAACAAAAATATAGACTTTATATATAGTCTTGAATAATATAAAATATTAGCAAAAGATATTGGTGCAGTTTAGTCGGGAAATATTCCTCTAAAATGCACCATAATCTTCTGCCGCTTTTGTCAAAAATAATATATATATATATATATATAGAGAGAGAGAGAGAGGGGTTATAACATAAAGCTGAGGAAACCATTAGTTGAGTGGTCATCTGAGATATTATCTCGAATTAGAATTTCTTGTAGATCTGGAAAGAAGCAATGCCTTGACTAAGTAGAACAGAGTATTCGAGAATTCTCTGGATATAGGAATCGATTTACGATGACTATAATATCACTTTAAGAGTCATATAACATTATTGTTGGAGTCCCACATCGTTTATGGAATAAAAATATAGACTGTATATATAGTGTTGAATAATATATAAAAAATTGGTAGAAGATGTAGATACAATTTAGTTGGAAAATGTTCCACTAAATGGTATCTACCTCTTTAATACTTTTTGTCAATTAAATAAAACACACGGCATCTACACATATGCAGGCCCGACTCAACAACATTAGGGGTCTAAAGCTAAACTTAAGAGAGGGGCCCCAATATTTTTTTTTTTATCATATGCATTTTTATTTAAAATCTACTTTTCTAGCTATTTTAGATGTGAAGTCATTAAGTACTATTTTATAATTAATTTGTTTTAATAATTCTTTTCAGAGTACAAATATTGCTTAATTATTCGTTAATTAACTCTTGATTTTAAGATTTGTAGCTTTTCCTTAAGAGTATTTCTCCTCACATTTTATTTTGGATATGGCTCCAAACCATCAAAAAAAAAGTTGATACAAAGAAACTCATCTAAGATAATTATTTATAAAAATATTCTCCATTCTATTTAGTCGATTAAGGCTCTAAGAGGCCTCGGGGTATTTTTTTTTCATTTTCATAGTTTTATCGAGGAATAGTATATATATAAGATAAGACCAAGGGCGGATCTATGAAGAGGTATGGGGGTGCCACGCCACCCCCGAACTTCGATGGAAACTCTATATATACATAGGTATATATATATAATATTTATATAAATATAAAGCGTGCCACCCACAGAACAAAATTGGCTTGTGGTGCTACGGTAGGAGGGCAACTTTAGAAGGCTGATGTTGCGGGTTCGAATCCCATTTGTATCTATTTTTTTTAGAAATTTGTTGCACACGTTTTTTAAGGAAAGAAAAGGGCTCCAAGCACGTTTTTTTAAGGAAAAACAGCTGGCACAATTTATTATTATTTTTTTTTATAATTTTTATTGACTTAAATTATATTAATTACATTATTACTCCTTTGACTTTTCTTTTAATTGATTAAATACTCAATAAAAGTGTAATATCTTATTATTTATATTTTATTGATTGATTTATGATATATATCGAAAAGACGAATAATTTAATCAAATATAAAATTAATTTAATCGATAAGTCTATTTGTCACGCACGGATTTAGCTCTAAATCCTGGATCCGCCACTGGATAAGACAAGATATATGTTAATGTAAGATACTTGGATGAAATTTTATTTGGGTAGGATTTTCTTATAGAAAATTATCATTTTATTGTTTTCTTTAAATAAATAAAAAAGATAATATCATAAAGATGTAAGTATAGGATTTTCGTAATATATATGTGTTGTAAGTATTTGATTTAAAATTAGAGGAAGTCATAGTATATTAGTGTTTAGTGTAGTTAAAATATCTAGAAAGAAAGAAATTCAAGATTAACCAGATTTATAACTATTATTTGAATATAAGCTATGTTTTCAAGAGAATTATAACATAGCTGAGTTAATTGATTATTTAAACTTTTACCTAATATGTTGATTTCACTTATAAATCTTTGAATTTTAGCACATTGTGCTAGTATTTTACATGCAGGAGTTTTGAAATTCAACACAATATCTAGGATTTTTTGTATTTAGGATATGATTATTTTATCTATATTTTTATATGCACCAAAAAATATTTTTATAAACTTTACAAACTTTAACTATATATTTTCCAATTACATGCCCATAAAAGGGCTAGTCCATGCCCTTTATACACACCGCATATCGCTCCTATCAATTAAATGTTTGGATTGCGACAATATATGTATGATTCGTTGTTTGCGAGTTCATGAGAAGTTCATTGAACCTTATCATTGAGGAAGACACAATTTACTTGGTAAACAAGCAGCAACCATATGGTTTGATTATCTTGCTTAGGAGTGTACAAAATCGAACTAAATCGTAAATTAAGTTAAACTGACAAAAATCGATTAATGGTTTGATTTGACTTGGTTTGGTATCGGAAAAAAAACCAACTATACTTGGATTGATTTGGTTTTCATTTTAAAAAGTCAACCCGAGACCAAGACAATCCGACATTATATATAATTTTTAAAATTTATTTTATACATAAAAGTATTACTATAATAATTGTTTATGGATAATGATAATTGTTTGATTATGTTTGAAACTTTTCCGGTCATGCTCTATAATTTCATGTAGATCTGGAAAGAACTAAACACCGACTAAGGAGGACAAAGTATTCGAGAATTTTCTAGATATAGTAATTAATTTATGGAAATTACAATATCACTTTAAGAAATCGTATAACGTTATTGTTGGAGTCTCACATTATTTATGGAATAAAAATATAAACTCTTTATATAGTCTTAAATAATATAAAATATTAGTTGAAGATGTTGGTACAATATCACTTTAAGAGATCGTATAACATTACTGTTGGAGTCCCACATCGTTTGTGGAATAAAAATATAAACTCTTTATATAGTATTGAATAATATAAAAGAATATTTGAACATGTAGATGCAATTTAGTCGGAAAATGCTTCACTAACTTGTTTCTACCTGCTCAATTCTTTTTGTCAAAAAAATAAAATAAAATAAAATAAATAAAACACAAGACGTCTACGCATAAATTCTTTATTATTTATTTGGTATATGGTAATAACATATATCAAAACATATGAATAACTATCTATGTATTGGATAGGTTTGTTCTCCGTATTCTCTCTTTAATATAATATTCTTTTTTCGTACTCATTCTTACCTTAATAAATCTATTTTGGCAATTATTATTTAGCCTCTTCTACTTTAAATGGTTGAAAACTATTGTATACTGATAAATATTTAGTGATATTTATAGAGAATTAATTTAAGAGAAAAAACATAAAGTCATCGCTGAAGTTGTGTCAAATTTTCAAAAAGATACTTTAACTTTGCAACCATCTTATTACCCCTACTAAACAATTTTGAACAGATATTATTATATCATTTTTCATCCACCTGGCATAGAGAGTGGTGTGCACTCTCTCAAAGAGAGTAAGCAACCTAAAATAACTAATATAATTTTATTTTTACAAGTATTTTATTATAAAATATATTTTCTTATTTTTTTTATTATTTTAACTTCTTTTCCTTTTTATTTTTCTCTTTCTTTCTTCTTTCTTCTTCAAAATTAATTGTAACCTCCATTGAAGTTTCTCACTTTCAATGTCACCATTTTACCACAACTTCACCTTCATTTTTTTATTACTATTAGTTTTACTCTCTTTAATTTTAAAACTTTATCTAAATATTCTCTTACATTTCAAACAATTTGATAAACCCATTAGATTTCAAGATGATTAGGGAGTATCATATAGGTGTTTTTATCCGATTTCAATTAAATTCTTTCAATTTTTGGGGAATTCATTGATTCTTTTAAAATTATCATTTCTAATTTTGAAGTTATATAAAAAGGAGTAGTTGATGATACCTTCAAACTTTTAAATTTTCTTAGAAAAATAATTAATTTGATTATCAATAATTCAATAAAGTCTAAAAAAAAGTATGAATTCTATAAAGAATTTGACCGGATAAGAAGAAGAAGAAAAAATCGGAGTGGTGTTCAACTTGATGTGGGGGGTGGGGTGAGGGTGGGAGGTGAAGCAAATGGAGGAATGGATCACTTGAAAGTGCGAGGTGGAAGATGAAGTGAAATTTAAGATGAAATCAAAATTAAATGTCACGACCCAGACCGTCATGATTGGCACCCACACTAACCCTCCGGTGGGAGAACCACTACTACAACTCAACCCAAGCAACTAAACCAAAAACTAAAGCATTTAAGGATACGAAAACAGGAATAATAGCTAAAAACTGAAGTTCCCATAAACTTCCAAAAGATCTAAAAGCTAAACAATGCGGAAAATACACCTAGAACCTGAAAGTCAATGTACCAAAACATCTAAAGTTCAACAAGGCTTAACAAGAAGGTGTCAAGCCCCGAGCCTACACCCTGGGCGGGACTAGCACTCGAGAACTATTACTGGCCCCAAGCAAACCCTTGACCTGGCTTACTTACTCAACGGAAGACTTAACTTAACAAGATAAATTCAAACAAAGCTTAGAATGTTATAAAGAAAAACATTCAACTAGCCAATAAGTCAAACTCAAGTCTCAACATAAGATAATGAAATGAAAAGACTAAGGAAGTAACATCTGACTATCTATGAAGCCTCTAAACAACTGAGATGGATGTCGGGACAAGACTCACGACATCCTAATGAACTAATAATAATAATACTGAAAGCAATAAAAGGGGTCCTCCGGAAGCAAAGAGGCTCACCACAAGTGTCACGCCCCGAGCCTACACCCTGGGCGGGACCGGCACCCGGAGACCATTGTTGGCCCCAGGCGAACCCTTGGCCTGGCTTTCTTAACTCAGTGGAAACCTAACTCAACAGAATAACTCAATGCCATGCAAAGACAAAAGCAACTTAACTGATAAACATCTGGCCCAAAGGGGCAACTCGAGTCTCAAAAATAGAATATTTACATATATCCATATACATAGATGAAAGACTCAATACTAACTAACTGACTGTCTATGAAGCCTCTACAATACTGAGATGGATGTTGGGACAGACCCCACAACACCCTAATTAAAACAAAACTAAAAGAGCAAAACAACCGAGTCCTCCGGAAAGCAATGAGGCTCACCCCTGACTCTAGAGTGCTCAGCTGGATCAACGGCGTGAAGGATGTTGATCCGGGGTACCTGTGTCTGCATCGTCATAAGATGCAGGCCAACTGGCATCAGTACATTGAATGTACGAGTATGCGAGCTGGAAAGCTAAACCACAACTTAAGCTTAAAAGGAGTACACGAGAACACTTACCTTGGCTCTGTTCAACTCATGAATAACTGAACTCAATATATAAAGCAATAAGACACATGCAATATATAAAGCTTGTAAAACTCTTAAAACATGACGTAAAAATCATATTTATAATATCATGAAAATATCATGCTTCCTCTCGAAGTCTACTTGTGCAATGCATAAATGAAGTCCCATACCCCCATTCACACTAAGCAGAACTTCTCGAGGAACCAAGCTCTTTCTACTGTGGGAGTTTCTCTAACCGATAAACCACCACTATGAAACTGAGTGGTGATACAATGTTTTACCTCACGTTGCCCGAGGACTATCATATACCTTGCCGTGATATAGGAAGCTAATGATACAACGTTTTACCTCACGTTGCCCGAGGACCATCCTATACCTGGTCTTGATATAGGAAGCTAACTTTACTAAGTGGATCCACTAGCTTAACCTTATGGATTCATCTAAAAAGTATGACCCGTTAACTCCCATGTTGGCTACATGGTTCTTATGGAGAGTTGAGTTAATATGAACTCGCGTCCCCAATTCGGTGCTCGATACTACTCCCAAAAATACTTTAGCTCATAAGTGTTTTAAACACATTTTTCTTTAGTTTGAGATAATTACTCAAAATCTAGTCCAAAGGCTCTTTTGGAAATCATAGTCCCTTTCTTACTCAAATGTAAAAACATGTAGAAAATTCTTTGAGAATACATAGTTCCCTAATAGCTTTTGAGAAATGAACTCAACTTTAAACTCTTGACTTAACTTGAAACTTGAGACTCTTTACTTAACTTGAAACTCTAAGCTCTTTGCTTGACTTGAAACTTGAGTCTAAAAATGAAGTTAAAACGTTCAAATAAGACTCTTCAACAACTTTAAAACTTGCTTGACTTGCTTAACTTCTAAGCCCAAACTTTTAACTTCACTTGACTTCTAACTAACTCTCCTTGAATTGGATTTATGGATTCAAGGTGTTTGATCACATGTTACGGATGAGTTCTAGACTTTTAGAAGTACCTTGGAGTGTTGGAAACAACTAGGAATCATAGGTACAATACCTAGGAACATGCATAAGAAAGTGGGGAAAGAATGGGAAAACCTGGCGCTCTTGGCGCTCTGAGAGGTGCGGAGCGCCAGACCAAAAACTTCAGAGGGGGACTGCTGACGTACTAAGAGGCGCGCCGCCCCAAGGGGGAAACTTCAGAACCCCTTTTGGGGCGCGCTGGCAGGCGCGACGCGCCAGCCCCTTTTTCCCAAAAACTCGACTTTCCTCTCTTGTTTCTCAAACTCTAAACCTTCCAAACTTCCAAGGTTCCAACACCAAACACTTAGAACCATAAACCCCTCAACATACAATAGATTATAACTCAAAAACACAACCAAATCATGTACTAAATCAACAAGAACTTCCAACAACACAATCAATAACATCAACAACACAAACCAACAATTTCAACAACCTCATCAATCTTTTCTCAATAATAAAAGGAGCTTGGTGTGTGGAGGAAAGGAAAAACCCACACTATGAACTCACATACCTATTAGGGATCACCCCCGACGATTTCCACAACGATCTTTGACGGAAACTCATTGATCTCCTCTTCTTCTTCTCTTCTTTCTCTCTTCTTCTCTTCTTCACTCAAGAACCCTAACTCTTACTCTTTTAAAATGGGACAAAAATTATCCAAAAACAGCCTAACACAACAATATAACCCCAAAAGGAATGGCTAGGAAAAAGACCAAAATGCCCTTAAAATTCCGGACGGATTTCCTGCCAACTGCCCAACTTTCAAAGGGCATAACCGCTCATACGAACTCGGAATTGAGCAAACTCGATGGCGTTGGAAAGATCATACTACGAACTTCGCAACCATAACTGGAACTACTCCTAACTCATCCTGAGCTAGAAGTTATGACTGCTCAAAGTTGGCCAAAAACTCACCTTTTTCCCACACTTAGCCAATTTTCCAGATTTTTGAATTCCTTCCAAAAATGACTATTTTCGATTCTAAGCCTCTTCAAAGCTATTTCAAATTGTCGGATGTTACAACAAGACTCTGAGTGCTCAACTGGATCAACGTTGCGCTAGATATTGATCCTAGTTACCTGTGTCTGCAGCATAATACGTTGCAGGCTAAATGGCTTCAGTACATTGAATGAAAGAGTATGCGAAGGGAATTCTAAAACAAGACATAAGCTTGAAAGGAATCTGAAGAACTTACCTGGCTCAACTCAACTCAACATAACTGAACTCATTTCAACGTAAAGCAGTTTAAAACAAGTGCAATATAAAGAAAATTTGTTTTAAAACATGATGTCAACTCTGTGTGTATGAAAAGATACATATAACTCTGAATTGTATGTAAAAATACAATGAATTGTGTATATAAAAATACAATTACTTCTATGGGAGTTTCTCTAACCGATAATCATCACGTATGAGCTATTGTGATGATACAGTGTTTTGCCACACGCTACCAGGACCATCTTATACCTTGCCAGGGTATAAAACATGAACTACTAAGTGGATCCACTAGTCTATGCTAAAAAGCACTAAAGGAATCATCTAAAATGTATGAGCCTTTTCTACCCATGGTGGCTACATGGTTTATGGGGGTTGTGAGTTGTTTGAACTCTCCCTCATATCAGTGTTCAATACTGTTCCCAAAATATTATACTAGCTCTTATGTTTAAAAACATATTTCTTTCTGTGATTTGAGATAATTGCTCAAAAACATAGCTCAAAGGCTATCTTAGAAATCAAAGTTTCCTCTCTAGCTTCATTTAGGAAGCGATTACTCTTTTCTTTTCTGAAAACGAGCTTAAAGGCTCTTTGGAAATCTCAGTTTCCGTTCTTATCTAACTTTGAAAACATTTTTAAACTCTTTGGAAATACATAGTCCCCATATACATTTGAAGAAATGAACTTCAATCTTTACTCTTTACTCAACTTGAACTTTAAGTCTTAAAATAAAGTAATAAGCATTTGCAAAAGACTTCTTGAAAAGACTCTAAGAACTTCCTAGACTTGGTTCTTAACTTTCCTTGAATTTGAATTAATGGATTCAAGGTTAGGATTCATGTTTCTGGATGATTTCTAGATGTTTAGAAGTCATTTAGAGTAGTTAGAATCAAGGGAAATTGTTAGTACACTTTAGAAGAACTTAAATAGGCTAAACGACGAAAAACTGGTGAAAAACGATGATATGGGTGCGTCCCTGGCGCGCCGCGCCAGCCCCCAATCTAGGACTCATTTCGGGTGCACTGCAGGCGCGCCGCACCACCCCCTCGGGTGCTACGGAGGCGCGTCGCGCCAACCCCTTCCCAGGCAAACCCGATGAACTTTTCGACTCATTTTTTGAACTTAATTCGATTATTTTCGATTCTTTTACACAATATCTCTTTAGATTCATGTACCTAAACCATATACATAGGAATCTAACTTAAAGAAACTCTAATAATCAACATTAAAGTCTCAATAACTCCTTAATCTCATCCCAAATTCAAGAACGAAACTTATTCAAGAATACAACTCAAGAACATCAAATTCTCAATCTTTTTAGGACGAAAATACGTTGAATTAAACATGCTTGGCGCGTGGGTGAACTAACCCAACGCTATGTGATCTCACATACCTCATAGGGATCACCCCTTGACGAAATCCACAAGCAATTCCTTACAAAGACGACGAATCTTGAACTTTCTTCTCCTTTCTTCTCTTTTCTCTATTCTGCAAGCCTGAATTCAATTTTTCTAAACTGACTAAAATCAATATTGACCCTTAATTAATTCACTAAAACGAATTAAATTAATTGGGTAAGGAAAAGACCAAACTACTCTTTCAAAATCCGGATTGGACTTTTCTTATTTGAACAGTCCAACTTCGAATGGGCTTATCTCACTCATACGAACTAGAAATCGCGCAAACTCGATGGCGTTGGAAAGATCATTCCAAGATATTTCTTAATATATCTGGAAACACACTTAAATCATCCTGAGCTACGAGTTATGGTCATTCAAATTTGACCAAAAATCCAACTTAACATACATAACAAATTTCCAGATTTTTATATTATTTCCAAAAATGACTATTTCCAACTTTTAATTTCTTTCTAGTTATTTCTAGTTACGGGGTGTTACAGAAGAGATACAACCCCATACTAATGAACTAATTAACTAACTAGAAAGTCTAAGTCCGAAATGTGGACATAGATGAAAAGAGAACTTATGGCAGCCTGGAAGAATTGGCTCACCCTTGAATTCGAACGACGATCACTGATCTTCTAAACGAGGTCTGTCAATAGCCGCTTGAAGATGTCTTGTACTCAACAAAGAAAGAGCAAGTGCAATATCAGTACACAACCAGAGTGTACTAGTAGGATCACGCGGCTATCCCACTAAGTGCAACATACATAAGTCAATACAACAATATAATCACATGCATATATCGAATATATATAATATTATCAATATTTACGAACAACGAAACACTGCACAATTCTCAAGATACACAATTATGACAAGTCATTGGTCCTTTCATAGAACCCAAACCCAAACAGTGTGCATACCGGAACGTGGTACTCGATCCAATGTTTATGCCGAAACGTGGCAACCGATCCCATAATTATGTCGGAACGTGGCAACCGATCCAAGTTAGTTTGTTGGAACGCAACACCCGATCCATTCAACAAGCCACAATCATAATCACAAGTACATTCTCATAATCATACAATCAAGTCATGATTCATGGCATTCATCATTCATCTATCTTCATTTACAACAAGTGTGATCAATAATGCAACATTCACAAACATACATGTATCATAATGAAGCAAGAAAAAACATCCGTCACACAATCATAGAATCACAACCATCACCTACCTCGAAACAAACTTGAAACCCAAAGAAACTTGATCCTTCCCTTTCCGAATTCGTTTCGTTTGTTCTTGCTCTACAAACAATCAATATAATACGAGAATCAATAAACAATTACTAACAAATCTAACAACCCTAGATCATACCCATGATCCCAAGTATCCAAATTAGGGCTTTTTCCACCATGGTTTCTAGATCAAAACCCTCCCCCATCGATAATTACCTATTAGATTACGTTCTACGGATCGAAAAATAGATTCGGGGAGTGAAAATCTTACATTTAGCCTCAAGAATGATGGAAAACTGTCAAGAACAGCTCTTGGTTCTTTCCTTAGCTCTCAAATTCAAAAATTGCAGAATAAAATGTTTTTGGAGTTTATTTACGACTTTCAGTCGCATCTGGCTCGCCACAGCGGTCATCACCCCACTACAGCGGCCCCTCCCTGGCGGTAGAAACCACCGCCAAAGCGAATTGCACGAAACAGTGAGCAATTTAAAGAATTCCAAAACCCCCATTTCACAACATGCCTTCAACCAACGACACTCAAAAACTACCCGTTCACGCTAAGATCAATTTCGGGAGTTCTACTCACACGAATTCAATTTCATAAAGTCGTACAGATTTCTTAACGACTTATCTAACTACTCATGTAATCAAAATCATAATTAGGTCACTCAATTACTACCAAATTTCCTAGACTTTAATGACTCTGATTTCATCCAAATCTGGACTAGTTTGGAAAATTCCAAGTTACTACAAAAAGGTTTTTCGGCCCAAAAATTTTCCCCGTTGGATTTTCTATAACGATGGAACCCGGTCATTACAATAGATACCAATTCACCTATCACTCATCCCCGAGTGACAAAACTTAGAAAAAATAGGCTAAAGAAGGGATGAAGTAGTACCTGAATCGACGAACAATTTGGGATACTTGTCTCGCATGTCCCTCTCGGTTTCCCAAGTAGCTTCCTCAACTGGACGATGCTACCATTGAAATTTCACAGACTTAATCTTCTTGGTCCTCAACTTACGCACATCACGATCAAGAATTGCAATCGATTCCTCCTCATATTGGAGGTCTTTGTCTAACACAATTGAGTCCCACTTAATGATATAATCCCCATCACCATGATACCTCTTCAACATGGACACATGAAATACCGAATGAAATCCCAATAAATTAGGAGGTAAAGCCAATATATACGCCACCGGTCCTACATATTCATGAACCTCAAAGGGACCAATGTATCGCGGACTTAACTTACCTTTCTTGTCAAATCTCATCACCCCTTTCATGGGTGATACCTTAAGAAGAACATTCTCACCTGTTTGAAACGTCATGTCTCTTACCTTGTGATTCGCATACTTCTTCTGTCTACTCTGGGCTGCTAAAAGCTTAACTTGAATATTTCTCACCTTATCTTGAGCATCCTTCACTAAATGTACCCCCAAAGGTTTCACATCTCCAGCCTCAAACCATCTTATGGGTAATCTACATCCCCTCTCATAGAGTGCCTCAAATGGTGTCATATCTATGCTGGAGTGATAACTATTGTTATAAGAGAACTCACACAAAGGTAAGAACTTAACCCAATGTCCTCCAAAATAATCACGCATGACCTCAACATGTCTTCCAACACTTGAATAGTCCTCTCGGACTGCCCGTCCGTCTGTGGATGGAAAGTTGTACTAAAAGTGAGTTGTGTGCCCAATCCATCATGTAATTTCCTCCAAAACTTGGAGGTGAACTGAGTACCACGATCTGAGATGATAGAAAGGGGCACACCTTGCAACTTCACTATCTTTTTCACATAAACTTTAGCCAATTGTTCAGCATTATAATCTATTCTTACTGGAATAAAATGGGCTGACTTAGTCAATCTATCAACCACTACCCAAATAGAATCAAACTTTCCTAAATTCTTGGGAAGACCAACCACAAAATTCATGGCTATCATTTCCCACTTCCATTCCGGAATTGGCATTCTTTGAAGCAAACTTGCAGGCCTTTGATGTTCTTACTTCACTTGTTGACAATTTTGACACTTAGCCACAAACTCTGCTATATCCTTCTTCATGCCCGGCCACTAATAAATTTGCTTCAAATCTCGGTACATCTTGGTCACACCTGAATGAATAGAATATCGCAAACCATGAGATTCTGCATCAAGAACCCGAATCTAGGAACACAGATCCTTTCTTTAAAATTGAGCACACCTTCCGCATTAAGAGTGGTCTCTTGTGCCTTACCAATCGCGGCCTTCTTCTTAAGTTCATTCAAATTTTCATCCTCAAATTGTTTGACCTTGATCTCTTTCATAAACGTGGCCCTTACTTCAGTGTTGCAAGCTAACACCCCACCATTTTCTGAGATGCCCAATTTCATGAATTTAGACTCCAAGGTCTGAATTTCCTTCGCCAAAGGTCGCTTAGTTACACTCAGACAAGCTAAACTACCCACACTCACCGCTTTTTGACTCAAGGCATCCGCCACTACATTAGCCTTACCCGAATGGTATTGAATGGTGACATCATAATCTTTAAGTAACTTCATCCACTTTTGTTGTCTCAAATTCAGATCATTTTGAGTAAACATATGTTGCAAACTACGATGATCAGTAAATTCCTCACACTTAACACCATACAGATAATGTCGTCAGATCTTAAGAGCGAATATTACCGCTGCCAACTCCAAATCATGTGTGGGATAATTTCTCGCATGCACCTTCAATTGACGCGATGCATAAGCTATGACATTCTTATCATGCATCAATATAGCACCCAAACCAGAATGTGAAGCATCACAATAAATAATAGAATATTTACCTTCAACCGATAGTACTAGGATAGGTGATATGGTCAAGAGAGTATTGAACTTTTGAAAGCTATCCTCACATTTTTAAATCCATTCAAATGGTATCTCTTTTTTGGTCAAATTGGTCAAGTGAGTGGCATTAGAAGTAAAGTTCTTTACAAATCGACGATAATAGCTAGCGAGCCCTACAAAACTCCTAACTTTCGTTACAGAGCTAGGCCGAACCCAATTCTTAACTGCCTCAATCTTTTGAGGATCTATCATTATCCCTTCCTTTAAGACTACATGTCCCAAAAATGCAACCGAAGTCAACAAAAATTCACACTTCGAGAATTTAGCATACAACATTTATTTCCCATGAACACCCAACACAATACGAAGATGGTCAGCATGCTCTTCCTCACTTTTCGAATAGACCAAACTGTCATCAATAAAGACTATGACGAATGAATCGAGGAATGTCTTGAACACCCCATTTATTAAACTCATAAAAGTTGCAAGAGCATTAGTCAAGCCAAATGAAATAACTAGAAACTCGTAGTGCCCATAGCGGGTTCTAAACGCCATCTTAGGCACATCCGTAGGCCTAATTTTCAATTGATGGTAGCCAAACCTTAGATCAATCTTGGAGAAAACTGATGCACCTTGCAATTGGTCAAAACGATCATTTATTCGAGGCAAAGGATACTTGTTTCAAATAGTGACCCTATTCAATTGCCGATAATCTATACACATTCTCATACTACCATTTTTTCTTAACAAACAAAACTGAAGCACCCCATGGGGAAGCACTAGGACGAATAAATCTCTTATCAAGAAGCTCTTGGATTTGAGCCTTAAGCTCTCTTAACTCTGTCGGAGCCATGCGATATGAAGGGATAGAAATAGAACGCATACCAGGTTCTAAATCAATGCAGAAGTCTATATCTCTATCCGGAGGCATACTAGGCAAGTCATTAGGAAACACTTCTCTAAATTCTAACACCACAGGAATAGACTCAATAGATGGAGTCTCAACCTTCACATCTCTAATATGAGCCAAATAAGCCAAACAACCCTGCTATACCAGTTTACTAGCCCGAATGGAGGATATGATCTTAGCTTGCTTAGGCTTATACACCCCTTCCCACTATAACTTTTCCCTTCCCGGAATTTCTAGAGTTACATACTTAGTATTACAATTAAGCACAGCATAAAAGAGGGAAAACCAAGTCATGCCTAAGATTATATCAAAGTCAGACATATCCAAAATCACCAAATCAGCCTAAGTCTGAAAACCCTTAAACAAAATAGGACAAGCACGATAGAATGGGTGACTATGACAGATTTTTCAACTGGGGTAGAAACATGAATGGGGGCATCAAGTATATCACAAATCATAGCAAATTCTGAGGCAAATCGCACGAATACATATGAATAAGTAGAACCCGGATCAAATAACACATTAGTCATCCGGTCACAGACAAAAATAGTATATGTGATCACCGCGTCAGATGCCTCTGCCTCATTCTTGCCCGAAAAGGTGTAACACTGAGCCATATCATCTTGACGTCTGCCTGGTTACACGTTACCCCTGCATGCGTTATTGTTTCCTCTACCTCCACGGCCTTGCTGATTACCTCCTCGCCCACCTTGTGGACGTCCTCTACCATTATTACCATTTCCCACGGGTACCACTGCTCTAGTCTGCTGCTGCGTGGAATCTAACACACGTGGATGGGGACAATCTCTCCTCATATGCCTAGGTTCTCCACAATTATAGCAAGTACGATCAAAAGATGGTATGCCGCCCGTCGAAGGCGCGACTCCCTGTCTATCATGAATCAAATTATGAGATGGAGTTCCTGAGTAGTTACCTGTAGAGGTGGGCATAGCGGACTGAATTGGCTTGGCTGCAAGCATTGGCCTTCCAGACCCCTGGAGTAAGAACCTTGAAAGTTACCCAAGTTCGTGGCCCTTTTTGTCAATGCCTTAGCCTGACTGTCTCGCCTCACCCCCTCCACTTTCTTCACAAAGTCTGTTACCTCATTAAAGCTTCTCTTTGCAGAGGTCATATGAACAAATAATACCTGCAACTCAGAGTTCAATCCCCTAATAAATAAACGGATCCTCTCCTCCTCAGTAGTCACCAATTGAGTAGCATATCTAGACGAAACATGGAACTTGGCTTCATAAGCAGCCACAGACATACCACCTTGCTCCAAAGACATGAACTCATCTTTCTTACGATCCCTCAAAGTCCTAGGCACATATTTCTCTAAAAACATAGCATGAAACTGGGTCCAAGTGAGTGGAGGTAAAACTGAAGATTTGCATTCCATATAAGCTCTCCACCACTGCTTAGCCTCACCTTGAAATTGAAAAGTCACAAACTCAACCCCATGTTGATGGACAATTCCTAACTTATGAAGCCTCTCATAGTAATCTAAGATAAACTCATAAGCATCCTCACTCTCAGAACCAATAAATACAGGAGGCTTTAGCTTCAAAAACTTAGTCAACATTTTATGCTCATTACCAGTCATAACAGAACCCAACAAAGGACAAAAGAAAGCATCATTACTTACATTCCCTTACACCTTGGGGACAATGAAAGCAATTGGAGGATTGGCGGGAGCTTGAGTTGCTTGAGCAGAAAGAAGCACTCTAGGACCAACCAACTCTTTCAGGAATGACATGATATGTTGAGCTAACATTAGGTCTATGGGAGGAACACTGGTAGTCTCAGCCTGCTCCTCTTCCTCTTATCCAACCTCCTCGACATTCTCAACCTAAACATTCTCCTCTTTCTCTTCATGATGCATGGGAGGGGCCTCATTTTGGGGAGCATGTTCGATCGGTACCCCATCTCTAGTAGGCGCCACTCTTCCTCGCCCTCTAACCCTAGCTCTTCATCTACCCCTGCATCGACCGCGACCTCTCGCTGTTAATTCCTCAGTTGGAGTATTAACGAGAGCTATGGGCCTGACGCCGTTGAATCTAGTGTTAACCATCTACGGACAAAAGAGTGAAAGAGGTTAAATACCAATTTGAATCGTCAGATACCAATTGGAATCAAGTCATCGCACGAAAGGAGACAAGAGAAAACAAAGAGATTTTCTAAAGTCCTATAGCCTCTCGAAGAAAAGTAAAAGCATCCTCGTACCGTTCCGCAAGACTTTACTAGACTCATTTTGGTACATCGAGATCAATTAACCTAGGCTCTGATACCAACTTTGTCACGACCTAAACCATCGTGATTGGCACCAACACTAACCCTCCAGTGGGAGAACCACAACTACAACCCAACCCAAGCAACTATACCAAAAACTAAAGCATTTAAGGATACGAAAATAGGAATAATAGCTAAAAATTAAAGTTCCCATAAACTTCCAAAAGATCTAACAACTAAACAATGCGGAAAATACACATAGAACCTGAAAGTCAATGTACCAAAACATCTAAAATTCAACAAGTCTAAACAAGAAGGGATACAACCCCATACTAATGAACTAATCAACTAACTAGAAAGTCTAAGTCTGAAATATGGACATAGACGAAAAGAGAACTCATGGCAGCCTGGAAATACTGGCTCACCCAAGAATTCGAACGACGATCACTGATCTTCTAAACGAGGTCTGTCAATAGCCGCTTGAAGATGCCCTGTACTCAACAAAGAAAGAGCAAGTGAAGTATCAGTACACAACCACAGTGTACTGGTAGGATCACGCGGCTATCCCACTAAGTGCAACATGCATAAGTCAATACAACAATATAATCACATGCATATATCGAACATATACAATATTATCAACATTTACGAACAATGAACAACTGCACATTTCTCAAGATACACAATTATGACAAGTCATTGGTCTTTTCATGGAACCCAAATCCAAATAGTTAGCATACCGAAACGTGGTACCCCATCCAATATTTATGTCGGAACGTGGCAACCGATCCCATAATTTTGCCGGAACGTGGCAACCGACCCAAGTTAGTATGTCGGAACGCAACACATGATCCATTCAACAAGCCGTAATCACAATCACAAATACATTCTCATAATCATACAATCAAGTCATGATTCATGACATTTATCATTCATCTATCTTCATTTACAATAAGTGTGATCAATAATGCAACATTCGCATACATACATGTATCATTATGAAGCAAGAACAAGCATACGTCACACAATCATAGAATCACAACCATCACCTACCTCGAAACAAGCTTGAAACCCTAAGAAACTTGATCCTTCCCTTTCGGGATTCGTTCTGCTTGTTCTTGGTCTACAAACAATCAATATAATACGGCAATCAATAAATAATCACTAATTACCCGGATTACTAACAAATCCAACAACCCTAGATCATACCCATTATCCCAAGTATCCAAATTAGGGCTTTTTCCACCATGGTTTCTAGATCAAAACCCTCCCATATCGATAATTACCCATTAGATTACGTTCTACGGATCAAAAAATAGATTCGAGGAGTGAAAATCTTACCTTTAGCCTCAAGAATGGTGGAAAACTGTCAAGAACAGCTCTGGGTTCGTTCCTTAGCTCTCAAATTCAAAAATTACATAATAAAATATTTTTGGGGTTTATTTACGACTTTAAGTTACGTTTGGCCCGCCACAACAGTCATCACCCCACTACAGCGGCCCCGCCATGGCCGTAGAAACCACCGCCAAAGCGGCTTGCACGAAACAGTGAGCAATTTAAAGAATTTCAAAACCCCTATTTCACAACACGCCTTCAACCAACGACACTCAGAAACTACCCGTTCACACTAAGATCAATTTCGGGAGTTCTACTCACCTGAATTCAATTCCGTAAAGTCGTACGGATTCCTTAACGACTTATCCAACTACTCATGTAATCAAAATCATAATTAGGTCACCCAATTGCTACCAGATTTCCCTAGACCTCAATGACTTCGATTTTGTCCAAATCTGGACTAGGTTGGGAAATTTCAAGTTACTACGAAAAAGAATTTTGCCCAAAAATTTTCCCCGTTTGCTTTTCTATACCAATGGAACCCGGTCGTTACATTAAAATAAGTCAAAGGGAGAGAGAGAGAGAGAAAAATAAAGAAAAAAAATAAAGAAAAAACTTGAAATGAAAAAAAATACATTTTAAATTAAATTAGCACGTGTCATGTAATGATTGGTGTGTGAACACACTTGCTTCTTAAAATCTAGGGCTGGTCAAAAAATGATATAATAATAAATGTTCAAAATTGTTTAGTGGGGTAGTTGGACGGTTGCAAAGTTAAGGTATCTTTTTGAAAATTTGGGACAACTTCAATGATGACTTTATGTCTTTTCTCTTAATTTAAGAATAATTTCAGCCACTTGAAATTTGAATGTTTTCTCTCGATGTTCATATTCAATGTAACAAGATACATCGTTATTGTAGTTGTTTAAGATCATAATACCCTTGGATGAATCCTACTAGTTTAGGAGCTAATTACTTGAATATACTCTAGTTTGCACTACTACGTATCTTACCATATTTTTGTGCATCCGGATACATCTTGATACATGTATCTTAGGATACATTGAGTCAAATTTCTTCTAAATATATTATATCCAAATGGATTCGCATGTATCTGGTATACATAACAAATCTCGTACCTCTCTCTCTCATCTCACTCGCCACTCTCGTATGTATATGGTATCTCGGATACATTTCTATGTATCTAGTGTGATTCGCATGTATCCGAGATACATACGAATCTCGCTCCTGTCTCTCCCCAATCTCGTTCACCTCTCTCCCTATTTTAGTTTATCCGGTGGCAAAAATACATGTATCTAAGTGTATATTCCTCAATATATGGTAGGAAACTCTTAATTAATATTAAAATACGTAATAATTTGAAAGTATGGATAATATTAGTGAATATGGTAGTGAAGTATGTAATTTTGTAGTTTTTCCTATATTTTTCATTTTCATAGTTTTGTCGAGGAATAGTCCTGACTTTTTTTGTTTAAGTTATATCATGATTAGTATTGTAACCACATAAAGAATAAGACAACACTAAATTTTTATATCTACAACAATCTACTCAAAATAGCTAGTACATGCCCTTTATACACACCGCACATCGCTCCTATCGATTAGGTGTTTGGATTGCGACAATCTGAGTGGTTTGTTGTTCGCGATTTCATGAGAAGTTCATTGAACCTTATTATAGAGGAATATATCATAATTGGTAAACGAGCAATAATCATATGACATAAATCTCTTAGCGTAATGATTCATTATCTTGCTCTCTAGCTCTCTCTTGTCTTGCTCGTCACATGACAAACTATCTCTTTGGATTGTTTTTCCTTAAGCAGAAACTTTATCAAAAACAATCTAATTCATTTGCCTAGAGATTTTTGAAAAGTAATTGCATCAATAAATTTAAATCCTAAAATAATATCTCTCAAGTCGCCTCTTACATATTTCTTAGATATATTGCTTCTTTTAGTGTTAGAGAAATATAAAAGAAGTGATTAGAGAAATATTTTAAATTGTTATGTGCTATTGCTAACAATTAGTATTGAAAAGGGTCAACGCTATATTTCGAGTAGGGTGGATCAAGTGGGGACGTCCCTTCGGGGACATTCGATAAAATTGGAACGATACAGAGAAGATTAGCATGGCCCCTGCGCAAGGATGACATGCACAAATCAAGAAATGGTCCAAATTTTTGGTGAGAAAAAAAGATCAAATGGGGACGGGTCAATAATAAAATGGTTTGAGGGAATATCTCTTTATTTCTTACAATTTATGTTTTAAATAAAATTGCATATCTACAAATTCTAATGAAAAAATAAATTAAATAGGTTGAGTGATTTTGTAGGTAAAACATTCATAGTTGAGTGACTTTGAGATTATTGGAGAAAATTGAGTGACTTTCTGAGGAAAGAACCCTTAGTTGAGTGACTGTCTGAAAGATAACCGTTTGTGTATGAAAATTGACAATTATTTAATTATGTTTGAAAATTTTCATATCATGCTATAGAACTTCTTGTATACTTATTTGAAAAGAAGCCAACACCAACCGAGGAGGCCAAAGTATTCGAGAATATCCTAAACATAGTAATCAATTTGCGAAGATTGCAACATCATTTCAAGAGATTGTATAATATGATGCAAGATGATGAGTATATAAATTAGGGCTAATTGATATTGAAATATGTAAATACTTTTTTAATATAGTATATTTATGTAAGTTTTTCCTAAGATCAATGGATCTTCACATTAATTGGGTCGAATTTTACTAAATGAGTTGGACATAATACTAAATAGAAAATAATTTTTTAACTATAATAAAAATATATACACATGGGCCATATAGGAGTCATGTAGGTGCCACATAGACTAATAAAAATGGTGACATGATAAGTTAACTATACAAGGGCAAATATGTGCCCAAAGTTGGAGGGTAAGGGCAAAATATCAAAATAGTATGGCGAAGGGTAAATATGACCATTTTCTAAGAGTATAAGGGCAAATATGACCCTTTTCCATATTGAGAAAGATACACCTAAATAGATGTATTTAATTTTGCTACCAGATACACTAAAATAGAGAAGAAAGACGAGCGAGATAATCATGTATCTCATATACGTGCAAATCACACTAGATGCATGTATATATATGTATGCATAGGAGAGTGGCGGGCAAAATGGGAGGTAGGCGAGGGAGGCAAGCGAGATTTGTCTACGTATCCCAGATACTTGAATGCGAATCCACTTGGATACAATATATCTAAAATAAATTAAACTTAATTTTGACCCCATGTATCTCAAGATACATGTATTTGGACATATCTGGATGCACCAAAATCTGGTAAGATTCGTAATATTGCAAACTAGAGTGCATCTAAGTAATTATCTCCTCAACTAGTGGATTTCTATAAGTTTCCCATGAAAAAATCAATTAAATAGGTTGGACGATTTTGTAGGTAAAATATTCATAATTGAGTGACTTTGCGATTATCAAAAGAAAGTTGAATGACTTTTTAAGAAAACAACCTTAATTGAAATTTTTCCAATCATGCTCTAGAATTTTTGTGTAGATCTAGAAAGTACCAAACACCGACTAAGTAGAATAGCGTATTCGAGAATTCCCGATGCAATTGGGCTATTTCCGCAGGAGAAAGGCCTACTGGAATCTCGTTGAGGTCTGGAAGCGCAGGTGCAGGATCCGCGCAAAAGGCTATTGAAGGGGCGGATATAGTAATCAATTTACGATGATTACAATATCACTTTAAGAGATCGTATAACATTACTGTTGGAGTCCCACATCGTTTGTGGAATAAAAATATAGATTCTTTATATAGTATTGAATAATATATAAAAAATGGTTGAATATGAAGATACAATTTAGTCGGAAAATGCTCCACTAAACTGTTTCTCCATGCTCAATTATTTTTGTCAAAAAAATAAAATAAAATAAATAAAACACAAGGCGTCTACGCATAAATTCTTTATTACTTATTTGGTATATGGTAATAACATCTATCAAAACATATGATATTTACCTTTTTTCATATGGTAATAAAAAAAATTCGTTTTTCGTACTCATTTTTACCTTAATAAATCTAGGGATAAGGGTTTGAAAAATATTCCAACTTTGGTCGAATTTGTTGTTGCGATACTAAACTTTCATAAGGACCTATTACCTCCCTAGACTATTTAATACCGTATTTTTTACCCCTTGAACTATTTAATAGTGTATTTTAAAGGTATATTTGTGCCCACGTGGACACATTACTATTTATAATTTTGCATTATTTTTTATGTCCACATAGACAAATATATATGTTTAAAATACGGTATTAAATAGTATAGGGAGATAATAGGTCCTCATGAAAGTTTAGTATCGCAACAGCAAATCTGACCAAAGTTGGGGTATTTTTCATACCCTTATCCCATAAATCTATTTTGGCAATTATTATTTAGCCTCTTCTGCTTTAAATGGTTGAAAACTATTGTATACTAATAAATATTTAGTGATATTTATAGAGTGAATTAATTTAAGAATAATTTTAGCCACTTTAAATTTGAATGTTTTCTCTCGATGTTCATATTCAATGTAACGAGATACCTCGTTATTATAGTTCTTTAAGATCATAATACCCTTGCATAGGTTATGCGGATTGAGAATCGAAAAAAAGTCGAAAAAATTGAACAAAATGGTGAATCTAGTTGTGTTCCCATATATTTAGCTAAAATTGCTAGATGATTGATTGAGTTAGAATGTTAAGTGTTGATTTGCCTACAGTGGGATTGGTTGGGTATCAGTCACCACGGATTGGATCGTGACATTCAACTTGATATTTAGAGTACAAATATCACTTAAGTATTCATTAATTAACTCTTGATTGTGAAATTTTGTAGCTTTTCCTCAATAGTATTTCTCCTTGAATTTTTTTTTTTTGGATACGGCTGCAAACTAAAAAAAAATTGAAACGAAAAATTCATGAAGGATAAATGTTTACAAAAATATCCTCTATTTTTTTTATTAGAAAATGGGTCTAAGAGATCTCAGGGATACTTTAAAATTTTCATTGTTCTATTGTGGAATAGTCCTGAATTTATTGTGTTTACGTTATATCACGATTAGTAACATAACCACATAAAGGATACGACAAAACTATTTTTTTATATCTAAAACAATCTACTCAAATTTTGTCATGGTTATTGGTATGTGGGATTTGAATATGGAAAAAATTAAGTTGGTCACACTTAGGGGTCGTTTGACTTAAAGACAAGTTATACTGAAATTTGTTATTCTGATGTTATATTTTTATTGATTGTTTAGTTTGTTATATCATATTTTTTAGAAAATGTTAATTATGTATAAAATATGTATATTATATGTATATATACACATAAATATACTATGTATACAAAGAAAATATCACAATTTTACCTTGCTAAGTATCACAGAAACTTAACAAATAAAGAAAATATGATATGTTTTTATGACCTCTTTGGAATCATGTCTTGCAAGAATAATTTATCATACAAACGATATTATACCAATGCACTATTATCATATATATATATATATATATATATATATATATATATTGAACCTCCTTAATGAAAATTTTGACTCTGTTACTGTTGATAAGAATAATTTGTCATTGGAACAATGTTTTTATGTAGAATAGAAGGAAATTTGCAACACTGTGAATTGTAGGACTTAATTAGAAGTTTACGGTGTTAGAATTTATAGTCTTTTTAATTAAAGAATCGTAATCTAAAACAATAATCAAATTCTTTAATTCGCGAAAATCAAACAAGACACAATTCACCCTTCTTATATCTATGGTGAGTTGCTAAAATAGCAATGTCAGAACAATCATTTGGCTATGTACCTTACACATCTAGCTTGCATACACAAATATTGTCTTGTATTTTTAGGACAATTTATATTGCATATATAGTTTATATATATGCATTTGTCTTGAACATTACCTACATATATATATGATCTTTTTTTTTGTTCTTTTTTTCCCTTTTGGAAATTGGATTTGTTGATAATCCAAAAAAATGTACAGATGCATGTATAAGTGCATATCTAGGTAACAAAAACAGCTAGATCTAGCTGCATGTTTTTTTGTGGAGTTGAATCTCAGAAATTATTTTTCATAAAATTTTGGAAAATTATATCAAAATATTGTTTTTATTTTGTTCATTAATCCAAAAGAGAGCTTCAATTTATATTTTTGGCTAAACACAACTCCAATTTTTAAATGTCATTTCTCACTTTGAAAATAAGAACAATAACATACTACTCACTATTCAGTGTAATCCTATAAATGGAGTTTAAAGAAGGTATTGTGTACATAGATCTTACCCCTATAATATAGAAAAATTATTTTTGATAGACCCTCGGCTCACTTTGAAAATAAAAATTCTCCAAAAATAAAACTATGTTTTTTTCCATGCATTAGGTAAATTTCTCATTGTGTGATAGCCCACAAATCACACAGGGATATAAACCGTATTAAGCAAGCCCTATGCAACAGACTCGACTCAGAAAACATTGAGAGGATCCAGGTCCTCAAACATTTTGATGGTGAAATATATTGTCTTTCCCGCCTATATATTAGGCTTTTCTAAACAAAAATATCACTTTCCAATTTGAGCTTGATATTGTTTTTAATAAATATTTTACTTTTTAAAGAGAAATTTTCAGCACGAATCTGAATTAATCAGATCTTAATATATGTATCGGACCATTGCACTCAGAGGGTAAAATTATAAATATCGAATTACAACTTCAATTCCTATTTATTTCAATTTCAGTTCATTTTTTTCTATCAGGGATCTTTTTTTCTCATCAAATTATATTATTTTTTAAAAACGTTTATTTTATTAATTTAGTGTGGCTAGATTCAACAAGGAAAACTTAAAATACTAATAAATCATTTATCTGTTATGGATTGATAGCGTTTTTTTTTTTTTAGTTATTAATATATTCTAATTTTGATGTTTGTGATATTTGATTAAATACATTTAACCTTTAATTAATTGGAATATGTGGTATTTATTATGATTGTTAATATTCACAAATTTATTATAATTATTAGTCATTCCACCACTTAATTACACGTGTGTTATGTTCAGCTTGTACTATCTTCATATGTGACAGTAATACAATTTTTCAAAAAATAGTTCAAATACAACACACTTCTAACATAAAAAGACTTAAAACAAACATTTCGATTATTCTAAGGTTACATGTGCTTTGTCAAGTATCACAAGAATTAGAATATACCTATAATTTATGGACCAAAGTGTTGTTATCTCATTTGTTATCTTTCTTTCGTTTATTTTATTTGTCCACTTCGAACTTTGCATGTCTCTTAAGTAACAATGATTAATATAGGTATTTACCACAATATTCATAATAATTAATGTGTAGTCTTAGATGGTGGAAAATAATTTAGAAAGTAAGAAATTAATATTGAAGATAAAATAGAAAAAATAAATATTTTCTTAATTTGTTAAAAGTGAAAAATAAAAAATAAAAAATTAAAATTATAGACAAATAAAAATAAAATTTTAATTTTTCATATTTTGAATTCTCTTAGTGAAAATCTTAAGTCTGCCATCGAAATCAGGTGGTCTAATTCTAGTCATTGATTATTTTTTCACTAGGACGTTTGAAAAATGAGATTTACAATATTATGAACATAAATAAAAAATAAGAATTTAAAAAAATATAAGAAATGACTAAATCAATAAGCACATTTATTTATGAGTTCCACAAGTGATACACACACGTTTTTTTTTGTTGTTAAAGTCAATTAATGATTTTCCATATCCACTTGGTTTGTTTTAGATTTATTCTAAAGAACACTTTTCAAGGTCAACTATATTATTGTTGTTTAAATCATCAACAAACTTATTAAATTTGTGGGGATAAATATGATTAGGGATCACACAAAATGGTGAAAGTTTAGGGCCCGTTTGGCCATAGATTTTCCAAGTAAAACTTGGGAAAAAATTTGGCAAATATTGTTTGTCCATACACTTTCTCATTATTTGGCAATTTTTTTTGGCAAATAAGCCAAATTCCCAAATACTAGTTTTTTCTAGTATTTGGGCCAAATCTCATTATTTGGAAAGTTTTAAAAATTCAAATTTAACACCAAACTTTTATCTTTTACAAAAACACTTTATTTATTAACACCAACCAACTCAATCAAATCTCCATCTGCTAACTAACTCAATTAATAAATTTTTCTATTATAAAGAGCATACATGTATACTTTATTTATTTCCTTCTGTTTTCTTCTTCTTTTTCAAATTCATATTAGTTGTATTTTCATTATCATGATTTGTACTAGTTTTTTTTAACGATGCGACTATTTACTGTAATGATGCTTTTTGATTTGTTGCGGAAGTCATGAATCTTGTTACGCGACATTTCTATTTTGCTATGTAATACAAATTTATGGTTAGTTTTGATAGTTTTAAAAACTTATGGGCATAAGTCATATTTCTTAAAAAATTGAAATATATTTCCCAAATACTATGGCCAAACACATGGTGAAATTTCACCCAAATCTTCACCCAAATAATATTTGCCAAATATATTTGGAAATCTATGGCCAAACGCTAGCTTATTATTGTCTATTTCACGTGCTAATACTTGTCTCAGGATTGGGCATAAAATATCAAAAATTAAATTATCAAATCAAATCAAAAATTTTGATAATTTGATATTTGGTAATTCGTTAATTGGCATGTTATTTGGGAGTAAAATTTTAAAATTACGATATTCGGGTTTAGGTTTAGTATGAGACATTAGAATCAATTGGTATTCGATATTTTTCGGATTGCGAATTATTTACTTAATGAAGGTCATATATCAGCAGGTCCACAACTCAATAGTACAAGTCTATAGAGAAAGTTAAAGACACATAAACAACTGTCTTTTAGTTGTATCTATATACTTTTCTTGATGTATTCTTACATGTTGATCTTTTTATTATATTGTGCCTCCACATAGAGAATAGAAATAATTGGAGCAATAATATTAATTTTGTAATACAATCGACTACAACTTCAATACGGCATTTTCGAATATTGTATGAATCGAAGTTTGATTTACCAATTACCGAATCGAAATTTAAAATTTTTTATATTTAATATCTATTTTTAACTATCAATTACTGAACGTTCAACCCTACTTATGCTCCTAAAACCTCAACTCCTTTTTATTTGACTCTTACACAAGAAAAAAATAGAATCACAAGAAAATTGGATAGAATTGATCAGATGTAGCTAACATAATTTGTTTTTTCAAGTTATTAATTGGATGTTTGATTTTCAAATTGAAGAAATGACAATTTAAATTCAACAACAAAGGATCAAACTTATCGAACTATGCGAAATCGAAAAGAACACCCTTAATTTATAATTGTATCGCCGCAGTGATGGAGTTAAAAAAATTATTAAGGGTGTCCAAGAATAATGGTGTGTGACTATCAAAATAAAACAAAAAAATATTGTACTATTTGAGGTTTGAACCTAAAACTCCTTCATTCAAATGGACACATTTTACCACTACACCAAAGATGTAGTTTTTTTTCAAAGGTGCCCAACTTTAAATATATATTATTTAAATGTAAAATTTAACATATATATACAACAGAATTTTTCGACGAAGAGTGTCCAATTGGGTGGCCGTAGCTACACCACTAATATCAAAAAATGTCTTTGTCGTTAATAGTTTGATCCAAAAGTGTATATGATTCTAAGAATCATTCTCCGCTTCTCAAATTGTATATTCAAGTTGAAACGGTAATGCCTCTCTCTGGTTTGACTTTGATGATGTGATTCACAATCATACATATATAACAATTAAAGAAAAACGAAAATAAATATTTAGACTAATTTACTTCGATAATATCTTCGTTACGTTGATGGAAAGTGTTTCACGTCACGTCATATCAAAACAAAATTTATGTGCTCCTTATAAGATGTGTTTAACTTTTCTTCCTTTAAGTTGGGTTTTGAAGTATAAGATAGGCTTAAATCTAATTTGATATGATATTAGAGTTAGGTTCGTTGAATTTGATGTGATATCCATGAACTGTATAAAATTGTGAATATACTCTTGGTCCTTGAATATCATGCTTTGAACTGAATAGAAAAACCTCACATAAAAAGTGTTTAAATCCAAACGTGAGGGATTGTTGATGGAAAGTGTCTCACGTCTGACCAGAACAAATTTTTTAGACTTCTTTTAAGACTTAGACAGTTCTATTCCCTTTAAGCTAACTTTTAGGAAATAAGTTGACAATTTTCCCAAGGAAGAAAATAAATATATCCATTTTGTTTGTTGATCAAGTCAAATGGATTCCTATTTAGCTTCCTTGATTTTTTTCTAATAAAATAAACATTATCTATAGTCAACTCCAATTATTATTGTTGAAAATTTTGAAGCAAAACTAGTGACTTTTGTGGAAATGACTATGATTCACTCAAAATGGTGAAAAGTACTTTCTTGATGATTTTTGCTTTTCACATGCCACTTTTTCTCTTCAAATTTCAAGCTTTTTGACTCTTTCAAGTTTCAACTAATATAGTAATGAGAAAAGATAACAAAGTTGACTAGGTTACCATTTTAAGATGTAAAAGGACAATTATTTCATCCACCTAAATAAGGCATGTAAATTACTTTTAAGGATGAAACCAATCTTGCCACTCATTATTTTTTCCTCGTTTTAATTTGTTCATCTTATTTCTTTTAGTCCTTTTTGGGCTATTCATTAATTTCAATTTTCCACATGACATGTTTAACACTATCGAGCTATTAAAAGATAAATTTAAAAAGTCCAAAACTGCCCTCAAGTTTGCAAAATATTAACCTTTGTCCTTGTTCACTAAGGACTTTCATTTTGAACCTCAATTAAAACCACACATTTGAGTAAAATAGTAAGTACCAACACTTATAGCAAATATATGTCAAAAAGTTCGAAGTACTAGTGAGCCAAACTTTAAACGGAGGGTAATGCAATACTTTTCTCAAGTACGCGAGTAAATATGACCTTTTCCCCCCTTTTAAAGTGTTGGCTATTAGTTTGCTCGCACCTCAACTACTTCATCAAGTATATGCTATATACCAAAATAGATCATAACATTTTATAAGATCATCAAAACTACACTGAAAACAGATAATATGGAGAAAAGATGACATACCAAAATAGATCATAACATTTTATTGTCATGCCATAGCCCATATAGGATGCTAACAACATATCACACAGCTTTGGCCAACACATATATATATTACACAACCACCATGACAAACAGTACTATAACATTTAACAAAAAGACCTGCAGCTGCACCTGCAGGTAATTTGTAACATTTTCAGAACCAGATATAGGAACAAAAGCTTTGAAATATCTCCGAACCAACGATTGACTATGGGATAAAGCTAAAACCTATATAGAGTTATAGACATATATGAAAATAAACTGACTGCTAAACCTTATTTAAAAACATCTATAAGTTCCTTCTAACCAGCAGCATGACATCTCTTACTACTCCCTTGTAATAACGCCATGCACGATCCTCCAACCTCTACATCTACATGGTAACAGAAAAACCAAACTGAGAACTATAGGCAATTGAAATCCACCTGATCAAAGGCAGATTGTCATATCCACTGCTTGATGTTCATTTGAGTAATCACACTGCTAGTACCAAACCGATGTGTCTTGCTTCGTCATGTCTTCATGTGAAATCCCAGAAAGACATTCAGAGAGATCTGTGGATTGCAAATTGAATGGAGATCCAAACATGAAATTGAAATCATCATTAGAGCCTGCATTGAATGGTGAAGTTAAAACCTTGCTCTGATCAAACCGATCTCCCTGCACAAACATGGAGTTGTTAGCAGAAATGTTGGTGTCCCCGAAGATGCTTCCCTCCAACACATTCCCTTGGCTTTGTAGGTAATTGTTCTGTTGAATGCTAGGTTGTTGAAGAGGCTGCTCTTTGGACATCACAACATTCCCCGCCATTGAGCTTTTGTTTCCTTGAACATTACTTTCATAGAATGACATAAGCTCATTGATCACCCTCTGCCCATCTGCAGGAACCCCAAGTCCAGATGTATCAAAGGAGGGTGGAGCTGGGTTGACCGGAAGCGAAGCCTGCTTTGGCTGAGCATACTGTTGAGGGAAGACAACTGGCTTGACTTCCTCCACGTGAAAGTTTGGAACTCCAAATTGGGAGGTATTTCTGATAAGGCAAGTTAACTGATGATTGTCTCTGCTGGATCTGTCTGGAAAACCATTGCGAAGCTCACTATGAGGACATTGAAGACACTCACAAGTATATATCTTCGGATCCATCAGAAAAGTCAAGTCATCAGCCGGCTTCCTCTTGCGAGTGAAATCTAAGTTGGCAAAAATGTCACCCTTCATTGGCTGAGACTGTTGTAGCAGAGGCAGCTTCTCCTTGAACATCTCAACATTGACATTCAGCAAACTGAGATGGTTTGGTTTTTGCTCTTGAACATCAAAGATAGGGTCATCAATAGCACCTTCAACATCATACTCACTGCTGTCATTCATAGTGAAAGTTCCACTACCACCACCTGAGGACAAAGGTGGACAGCGATCAGGATAAAGTTCGCGAGCCAAAACTTCCTCCTGATTGATGATGGCAAGCCAAGTTGCACTTTCCTTCGCTGTCATCTTGTCCTGCAAGCACTTCGATTGCCTTACCAGCTTGCGAATCTTAGCAATATCGGGGGAGATGTGCTTGATCACCGCTGTGAGGACACCAACCTTCCAAGCCTTCTTCAGATCATGAGGCTTCTTATAAGGTGGAGGACCTTGATCATTTGGCAGTCCCAATTGAGGCCACCAATCCTCCTGTCCATTTGGCCACCATGGAGGTGAAACACCTTTTTCCAATGGAAATCGCCTCTGAGGAGGATCACAATGTTGCATTAAAGCTGACAGTAAAGAGCCAAGGGTGGTATCTTGAAGCTCCTGCAGAGTGTGAGGAGTAGGACCAATCGGATTAGAACCCTCATTCTTGCCAGGGATGGCATTGTCAGCTTGGTACTTCGCTATGGCAGCGGGTCCGTTGCGATCAAACCTCACTTTATCCTTCCACCACTCCCTGAGATTATCCGATGCCCCAGTCACTGGTTTGCCTTTCTCCGGGATAATTCCATAAACAAAACCCTGAGCTTTACATACTTCCATCATCTTCAACATATACTTCAAGATCCCATCTTGTGCCCTGGACATCTTCTTCCTCCTAGCTTGCTCCTGAGACTGGCGTTGTTTGACAGCATCAACACCTTCCTTACCCTTACTCATTTCTTTCAGCCTTTTCAGTTTCATCTTGTCCCTCCACATCCTCTTCTCCAGCTCATCCACATCGATCTCTTCATCACTATCGTCATCATCCATCATCGGCTCCGGCTCAATCAGTGGAACAGCAGCTACTGTTTCCGCCTCCTTCAGCGGAGCAGGGAAGAAATCAAGATCACCACAAAACCCAATGTCTTCAAACATCATCATCTTGGCAGCCAAATTTTGGTTTGAAAAAAAGCAGCAACCTTCAAAAAACAAAATAATATTAACAACTATCCTCAAAATCCACAAGTTATTCTATCCTCTTCACATAAATTTGGAGATAGGACAAAATATATAGTAGTTGGTCAATTAGATGATGACCTTCCCTTCTGCAAATACAAGTATATGAAAAATAAGAAAACTAAATTGATTACATCTAGCAACAACCAAAAGCTATATCAATCCAAACAAGCAAGCATATCTAGTCAAGATAATTAGTGGCCATAAAGAAAGTGAAGCATCATTATCAGAAGCACCTATATAAATATGTAGAACTGATATCACCGAAAAAACATAAAACAAAAAGTGATAAGACATGTGAAGATCACAACAAACACATGGACATGGAGCTCAACTAAAAGCTAGGAGAAAAAAGTAGCCCTTTTGGCAGAAAGTTAGTACTGACATCCGTGTTATAAACACTTCCATCAAAAGAAGCCTAGATTTGTACACAACAGTTAAAAAACCAAAGATCATCTTAGGGAAAAAAAGGGATCTTTACTTCATTTTACAAGAACTCATTTCTAGCAAAATTTGACAAATTTCTAGATCTGAAATATCAAAAATTGCTACAGCCCCACAACCAAAAATCACAAATACAAAATAGAACAAGAGAGAGAGGAGGGTGAGGGTTTGGGGGTGGGGGTGGGGGGTTCTTCAAAACCTTGTAACTGTCTCTCCCAACTATCTGGTGCCAGAGAACTGGAGATGCCATTTATCACTTGATGTGAAAAGAAATACAAAATTCAACTAAAACAATCTACAATAAAGCAGAAAAATCCAATCTTGAAACAAAACTCCAATTTTTATGCTGAATCACAACAGAGAAAGCTATCCGATAAAACCAAGATCAAAAATGAAGTCAAATAACAGAAAAATCCAATCTTGTATCAAAACCTCCAATTTTTATGCTGAAACACAAGGCAAAAACACAACAGAAAAAGCTATCCAGTAAAACCAAGATCAAAAAATGAAGTCAAATAACAGAAAAATCAAATCTTTGAAAAAAGGCTCCAATTTTTATACAGAAACACAGAGATAAACACATCAGAGAAAGCTATTCCAGTAAAACCAAGATAAAAAATCAAGACAAATAACAGAAAAAATCAAACTTGAAACAAAAGCTCCAATTTTTATGCTGAAACACAACAGAGAAAGCTATTCCAGTAAAACCAACATCAAAAATCAAGTCAAAAAACAAAAAAAAAAATCCATTTTTATACAGAAACACAAGGCATAAACACAACAGAGAAAGCTATTCCAGTAAAACCAAGAACAAAAATCAAGTCAAATAACAGAAAAAATCCAATCTTGAAACAAAAGCTCCAATTTTTATGCTGAAACACAACAGAGAAAGCTATTCCAGTAAAACCAAGATCAAAAATGAACTCAAAAAACAAAACTAAAAATCCAATTTTTATACTGAAACACAAGGCATAAACACAACAGATAATTTTATCCAGTAAAACCAAGATAAAAAACTAAACTCAAGTAACAGAAAAATCAAATCTTTAAACAAAAGCTCTATTTTTTATACAGATAAATCTATCCAGTAAAACCAAGATCAAAAAATCAAGAAATCCAAAATGTATCTACATCAAAATCTAATCTTTACAAAGTAAAAAGGCAAGAAAAAGAAGAATACCTCAAAGGGGTTTCTTCTTTTTGCTTCCAAAATTTTGTTCAAGAATTGACCCTTCAGAATATAGAAGGTAGAGAGAGAAGACAAGAGAGAACAAAGGGAATACTTTTTTATTACATGGATATAAATACTAGTATTTGTTGTGTGGGCTTTGGCGGTGGTGTAATAATATACTATTAGGGAAAGATGTCAAAATCTTTTCTTTGTTAGCCAATCCAAAAAATGAACTTATTTCCTTACTTTCTTGATATATTGCTTTCATGAATTTTCTTTATTGAGAATGAAAATCATGATATATGGATACGATCGAGTGGTAAATATTTTTTAATTTTGAATTCGGAATGTGAATATGAGTTATCTTTGTTAGTAAGTATTTCATTTTTGAAATCAATTAGAATTTACTTAATTAGGAGAAGAACATTTCAGCTTACGTATATTAATCCTAAAAATAATCTTTTTTTTTAATGTCGGTGATAAGAATATATGCAAATATTTTATATGATTGAGTGTAGCATTTTGCGAAGTTTTAATGTATTTGGACACGCGTAGAGAGAAAAATTTCAGGAGTCGTGTCAAAAATAATATGTAGAGACGCTCTTTCTTTCTGCACGATATTCAAAAAAAATTCTTGTTGAGAACATAGGTGAGCTATTGAGAATTCTCCTATGAATCAAATAAAATTTACCGACAAAGAAAAGACATCTGGCAAAGGATTTATCTGGTTCAGGCTGACGGAATCCAATCCATAAACCCGGAAATGAAACGTTGTTCGTTCCCTTTCGTCAAGTAGGTAAAGTAGGCATACGAACCACTTTGTCCCACACAGAAAGAAAGAGCGCAGAGCCCCGGCCCGCATCAGAAATCTTCGTCTTCGATCTCTCTTCGCAACGCATTTTAAGGGCTAAGACTTTCTCTCGACATCTTTCTTTTATTTAAGTCATTGATCTCATATCTATAAGCAGGGGGGTCTGCGTTCACAGAATAAATTCAAAGGTAAGACTGGTTTTTTCTTAGGTCATCGGGTAAAGTTTAATAGTTCCAAGCTAAACGTACTAAATCATATTTCTCCATCTAAGTAAGAGAAGGGGGGTTGAAGTTTATAGCTAGTCGAAAAAGTGATAAGAAGGTCTAATCATGCTACTTCAGTCGTATGTTTAACACATGCAAGTTGATCAGTTCGCCCTTTAGAAATAGGCTAAGAAAGTCATCGGTTCGAATCCGAGGAAGGGCTTTTTTTTCCGGTATGCCGTGTTCTTTCTGAATGGAGCTACGTGAGGGAAAGCTCAGCTTTCTACTCTGCCGCAAAAGGGGGCCGCTTTCTTCCCCCCCAAAATGCCAGTTCCGCCATCAAGGCCTAGCAAGAAGCATAATTCTGTTCCAAGGAAAGCCACTTGACTGTAAGGAGAGGACAATCTCTTGTTCCTGCTCCTCTTTCTTCGCTTCGGGGACGGAGGTCCTACGGTAGGTACCATGATGATGTGTTACTAGGCTTCGCCTCTCCCTTCACTATGAAAGTCTCACTCCTATTCTTTAAGAAAAAGAAGATAGAGGGTTGATCTGCTCATTATTTGTGTTCGTACATTTTTTCATTATTGCAATACAAAGCCCGATCCAGCAATATCGCGTGAGTGAAGAAGGGCAATGCCGCTTGTAAAGCTCTTTCGTCGAGTTCACAGGAGAATCCGACAAAGAAAAGGCATCTGGCAAAGGATATATCCAGTTCACTAGAGAATCTGACAATAATTTCCGTTTTGCTTTTTCTTTTTCTTTCTGCTTCATTATTCGTGGCTTCTTCCTTAATATTGATTTTATCGTAAGAAATAGTGTGAGGAATTCATTGATTCTCAACAAGAACATAATTTGAGCTTTTGAGAGCAGAATTTCCAAAAAGAATGTGTTTTTTTCATAAGGGTGTCCTTAAAGATTTTATATAGCTACTTTTAGGACTTTGTGTAGTTTAAATTATGTACTTTGAATAACGGATTACATCTATTGTTTAAGGAAATAATATATTTTGTGGTTTGAGATTAAAATATATGTAAATTTTTTATATGATTATGTGTAGTATTTTGCTATGTACTACTATTTTGGAAAGGACTTATGTAGTCATCACACCAAAAATATTTTGCTACATATCACTATTTCTGAACTGAAGTTGATCGCGCCAAAAGTAGTTTGTCTTTATTGAGAGGAGAGGACCTGCGAAAGCATAAATATTCAAAAAAAAAAAAAGGTCGCGCCATAGGTTGTTATTTGTTCGTAAAATTATTATTTTTTACACAAAACCCCAAAAAAAATTCGTAGTAAGATTATAGCAGTTTTGAGAGAAAATGGTCTATGAAAGGGTATATATTCCTCATAAGGATATTTTAGCACTTTGCTATGCATATTTTATATGTTATGTGTAGTATTTGCAACGTATCACTATTTCAGGAAGAACTCTAGCAGTCGATCCAAAAGTATATTGCTACATATCACTGTTTCGAGAAGAATTTCAGCAGTCGCTCCAAAAGTAGTTTGTCTTTGAGAGGAGAGGACCTACGAAGGCATAAATATTCATGAAAAATTTCAACGATCGCGCCAAAAGTAGTTATTTATTCGTAACAATATTTTTTATTGAGAATATAACAGTTTTGAGAGGAAAGGATCTATGAAAGATATATATTTCTCATATAAGTATATTTAGTACTTTGCTATGCATATTTTATAGAGATAAGTGTCAAAAACATACTTAAACTATCCCATTTTATTGAGTTTCATACGTAAACTATCACTTATTAGTTTGAGAAACATATTTCTCTATTTTACTACACTCTCTCTTTTATTTTAAAAATATTGTCACATCACACTCCACATGGACAAAAAAAATTATTTTGATAAAAATTAAATAAATTATTAGTATTAGTATTAGTTAAAGTTAAAGATTAAAGTATTGTTATCCCAAAAAAATTATAAATAAAATATAAAAAAAATTTCATATCCCATTCCACCACTCCCCCTCCCCCCTCCCCACTTTATTATTTTTTAAATTTCCTTTTATAAAAAGGTTTTAAAAAATTCTTATTTCATCTCCTTACCCAACCCCCAAATAATAACTTAGATAATATTTCAATTTAAAAGAAAAAAAAATTCTACCCAACCTCACTTAACCCTCCGCTTCCAATTTTTTTCTCGCGTATATATATATATATATGTCTGTGTGTGTGTTTTTAGAAAAGTATATTTTACTTGTTGCAAGACTTTTTTTAAAATAAATTTTAAAATTATGTTATATTCGGTACCTAAGTAGAAAAAAATATGTTCCTAAAAATATATGAACATATCTAACACAAAATGAGAAATTATAAAGAAAATAAAAAGGAATGGAGGGTTAGATGGGGTGGGATAGAATTTTATTGTTTTTTAAAAAATAAAAATAATATCAAATTTTTTTTACGGAAGGAGTGGGAGAGGGGTGAATTTTTTATTTTATAAAAAAAAATTTAAAAAAAAATACAAGGACGGGGGGATTGTCTGGGAGGTGGGGTTGTATGGGGGGAGGACGTAGTTGAGTGGAGTGGAGTGAGAAAAATATTTTAAATTTTATTTTTATAAAAAAGTAATTTCTTTTTTATGGTAATACTTTAATCTTTAACTTTTAACTAATATTAATAGTTTATTTAATTTTTGTCAACATGTGAAATGTCATGTGACAAGAATTTTTCAAATAAAAGAGAGAGTGTATTACACACATCACTGAGGTGTGTTTCTCAAACTAATAAGTGATAGTTTAAGTATAAAACTCACACTCAATAATTTAGGTGTGTTTTTGACACTTATCTCTATTTTATATGATTACGTGTAGCATTTTGCTACGTATCACTATTTCGGAAAGGACTTCAGCGATCGCCAAAAGTAATTTGTCTTTTAGAGGAGAGGACCTACAAAAGGACAAATATTCGTGCCCAATGTAGTTATTTATTTGTATTTTTTTTCTTTTTATAAAAGATCCAAAAAAAATTCTTATTGAGAATATAACAGTTTTGAGAGAAATGATCTACGAAGGGTATATATTTTTCATAAGGATATATGTTAACATTTCATATGGTCACATTCAGTTCTTTATTAAGCTTAAATAGTATAATTTGAGTAACTCGTACTAAAATTAACGAGAAGAATATTATGAATGACATATATTGATCATGAAAAAATATTTTTTATGTCTACGAAAAAAATTTATGTGCAAATCTTAAAAGATTGTGTAGTATTTGTAAGTTTTTAAGCATATTTTAACACATTTCAGCATTTTGTGAAAAAAAAATAGAAATTGCATCAAAATTAATATGTGAAGACACTCTCTTTATGCAAGAGATCCAAGAATTTGAGTTTTCAAGAGGGGTATTTACAAAAGGGTATGTATTATTCATAACGGTATATGTAAATATATATTTCATATAGTTACTTTTAGTACTTTGTATTATTTATATTGTGTATTTTGAACAACGAATCACATATATTATTTCTGAAAATTATATATTTTGATGTTTGAGATAAAAATATATGCAAATATTTTATATGATTACGTATAATATTTTGCTATGTATAACTATTTTGGAAGAACTTTAGCGGTCATGTCAAAAGTGATTTGTCTTTCAGAGAAGAGAATCTAACAAAGGGTAAATATTTAGCAAAAAACTTCAGCTACCTTTTTTTCTTCGAGGGATGGGATTGGGTGTATAATAACATTTTTTTAGGATGTTCGGAAAGAACTCCTTGTTCAATTAAGGAGAAAATGTTGGAAGGTCATCAATTTTGAGTTTCTCTCCTTTCGAATCCGGAGTTGGGCCGTTCCCTTTGATTCGCGCACCGGATATGAGCTACAACCGAAATTATCTAGTAAAGAAATCGGGGTTAGCGGTTGACTGAACCACCCTTCACTCGACGGAGGAGGTTAAAACTGATGCACAGCTACGCCATCCACGAACAGATACCCAAAGTCTAAGGTGACCTTTGCCAAAACAAGACCTACGATAACTTCACCAATATGGAACGATCGCATTAAAAATAGTTATTTGATCGTAAATTCTTATATATATATTTTTACATTTCTTATTAAGAATATAGCAATTTTGAGAGGAAAGGATCTACGAAAGATTATATATTTTTCATAAGGATATATATTAATATTCCATATGGTCAAATATTTTTTTCCAAATACTATGGCAAAACACATGGTGAAATTTCACCCAATTTTTCGTCCAAAAATATTTGAAAATCTATGACCAAACACTAGCTAAAACTAATGTCGGATTCTTCTATGAATGAAATGAAATTTATCGGGGAAAAAAAAGACTTATCACTGATTATTGATTCATAAGAAAATTCGATAATAGTTTTAATTTTACTTTTTTTTTCTTTCTGCTTCATTTTTCATGGCTTCTTCCTCATATAGTTATTACTTTTAGTATTTTGTGTAGTTTAAATTGTGTATTTTAAATAACGGATCACATTTATTGTTAATGGAGATAGTATATTCCGATGTTTGAGATAAAAATATATGTAAATATTTTATATATGGCATCAAAAATAGTTTGTCTTTGAGAAGAGAGGCTTTATGGAAGAGAAAATATTCATAAAAAATACCAACGGTGCCAAAAGTAGTTAATTGATCGTAAAAATATTCTTCTCAAATTAATCGAGATGCGCAAAAACTGATCTGGACACTACGGTCATTAAACAAGATATATAATTCTCATAAATATATATGCTAATATTCCATATGGTCACATTTAGAGCCTGTTTGAATTGGCTTAGAAAAAATAGTTTTTAAGTTAAAAATAAAAAATCAAACTGATATGACTTTTAAGTCAAAAAATAAAAAGTAGGGGAACCTACTTTTGGTTTTTAACTTATTTTAAGTTATTTTTAACTTTGTCAAACGCTTTCTAATTTATTTTAAGTTATTTTTATTTTTATCAAACACTTCCCGAAGACATTCATGAATATATATTTGTTTATGTCTGAGAAAAAAATATTTGTACGAATCTTAAATGATTATGTGCAGTATTTGTAAGTTTCTAGTGTATTTTTGACACCTTTCAATATTTGAAGAAATTTTTTAAGAATATCGTTACTTTTAGTACTTTGTGTAGTTTTTTTACTTCTTCTTTTTTCTTTTCTTTTCGTTTTTTTTTCTTTTCCTTTTTCATTTTTTTCATTCCTTTGATCATTTTTTTCTTTGTGTAGTTTAAATTATGTATTTTAAATAACGGATCACAACTATTATTCATGTAAATAATATATTTTGATGTTTTTGATTAAAAATATATGTAAATATTTTATATGATTACGTGTAGTATTTTACTACATATCACTATGTGGAAAAGAAAATTAGTTATTTAATTGTAATTTTTTTTATATATAAACAAGACCCAAAACAATTTCTTATTGAAAATATAGCAGTTTTGAGAAGAAAGAATCTACGAAAGGGTATATATTTCTCATAAAGATATAGGTTACTCCCTCCATTTCATATTAAGTTAATTTTTGAGGTGTTTCACACCCTTTAAGAAAAGTAGATTAAGACATAAATTGAACCTAGTTTTCTATTTTTACCCTTATTAATTATTGTCAAATTTATGATTAAAATAACTAAATATTAATTAATCACTAATTCCAATACTAACTAATGAAGGGTAAAATTGAAAGAACACTCTAAAAGTAGTCTTGAAAACTGAATAATTAAGTTAATTTGAAAAATGAAAAATGCCTCAAAATTAACTTAATATGGAATGGAGGGAGTACTATATATTCACATTAGTACTTTATTAAGCTTAAATAGTGTATTTGTAACTCGTACTAAAATTTAGGAGAAAAACATTATGGATCCCAAAGGAATTTCATATGATCAACTTTGGTAATTTGTTTAATTTTAGTGTATTGAGCAACTATAGTAGGGACTAGGGAGACTTAAGGAATTATATAATTGACGATAAAAATAATCTTAGAAATGTATAAATAATTTATAAAATTATGTTTAGTATTTTGCTAAATTTTTATGTATGTCAACATGTATCAATATTACGAGATAAACTTCAAGAATTACACCAAAAATAGTATATTTGATCGTGAAGACAACCTTTTTATAATGAACAAGATAAAAATATATAGTTAAGTTTCATATTTTGCTTAGTATATATTTACCAAATATCTAATACTTAAATTATATACTTAGTTGGATAGGAACATAAAAGGTGAAATAATAAATATTGTAGCATAGAATAAGAAAAGGAATAAATTACTCAACTATGTTATATGGGAACTCGTTTATGAAGATATCTATCATTATTAATAACGTTAATTAAAGAGGGAAAAAAAGAAATAAAGAGGTAGATACATTTGATGAGTGTATTTAATAAATAAGTTAATGTTCTGAATTAGGAAATTAATTAGTGATAAACTATTGACGTCAGTGATTACATCTTTTTATTTTTTATTCGATATCCGATTTTTTAGATTTCATTTGAGAAATTTTACCGAAAATATTATCATTATCGTATCTAATATTCAATTTCGTATCAAAGTTTAATAATCTGAAATGCTTTTTAACAAAAAAAATTATACGAAAGACTTTACTTTCAAAAGCTTCTAATTAAGAATAAATGAATCATATTTATCTCAAAATTGTATCGATAATATCAATGATTAGTATTTTAGAAAATCGAACACATTAGTATGATTAATGCATGATTTTCTCGATGAGTATGTCAAAATCTTACCTGACAAATAAATGATTTTAAAGAGATAATATAAGCTGATTATGATGAATTGGTTAACCTTTTTACTTCTATTCGGGAAAAGATAGAAGTACCCCCTAGATTATGATTGAAATTTCAGAGACATATAGTAACTAAATTAAGGTCCTTTTGGGTGGGGGGGGGGGGGGGGGGG
>JAJOOR010002393.1:0-23560 GCA_036250505.1 Solanum acaule | reverse complement strand
CCCCCCCCCCCCCCCCCCCCCACAGAGAAGTATATGGAATCATCATCTGGATTGTACTGTGGTTTTACCTGATGCATGTGATAAATTCTAGTTGTTTCCTTTTGCGGTGCTTAATGTTGATAGAGGGGTAGCCTAAGCTCTAAAAGTTGGGTTTGTTCCTAGAACTTGATATCTCGTGGGCCTCTTTTAGGGTTTTATAGGTTGAAAGTATGTTGATTGGTATCCGAGAGGAAATCTACTTGCAATTAAAGTTCATACTTTTTTTAAAAAAATGTTGTAAAGGTCCGTGGAGGTTGTTTGGGCGAAGAGAGCGCTTGGTACAAAATACAGCCTCTATTGACATATTTTTTGGTTTATGACATTAGTTCCTCTAGGACAAGTATGAAGCTGTGTTTTGGGCATTTCAACGTGTGAAAGGGATAGTGGGAATAACTGATGTTCTAGTGAAGTGACTCAAGAGTGAAGACTAAGGGCTAAGGAGAGCTTCTACCATTCTAAAAAAGAGTTGAGACTAAGGAGAACAGATAGACCAAGGATGGAATTAACTAGCAATAAAGTGATCATCCAAAAAAGGATGATATCAAGTGGATGATTAGGTATGGGTGTAGTCAAATTAGAGGGAACTAACTGTTTCTGATTTTCTTTTTTATCAAAACTCTCATATTCTTTACTTGGGTGATTGCCAATGTTTTTTTGGAAATGATTGGCTCAATAGATGAATGAGTTGCATAGTAACAGTAATCTGTCCTCTGTAAAGCTGCAGTACTATAATTTTTATTTTAGTTTTGGCTGATTGTACTTTCCAGGCGGAGTTTATGGAACATGATGAGAGACCCCTTCCTATAGACATCCGTCTGCTGGGTGCTCTAGCGGAGAAGGTGAGTTTATTCACACATTGTGTAGTTGATTGATATATACCTTCTGCTGTTATTAGTTAAGTAGTATCCATAATGAGCTCTTCCTCTCAGTGTCGAGCATTTGCAAAGGCCCTACACTACAAGGAAATGGAATTTGAAGGCGCACTTTCAAATAGGAGGGATGCAAATCCTGTTGCTGTAGTTGAAGCTCTAATCCATATAAATAATCAATTACATCAATATGAGGTCTTGATTTCTTAGTTGTTTGTTGCAGCTTACATATGTTTCATACTGACTTCCTCGTGATTAAACTTAATCATGCTTGACATCTTCAGGCAGCTGTTGGAATATTAACATATGCTCAGCAGAATTTGGGGGTTCAGTTGAAGGAGTCATGGTACTGTTGATTGTTGCATTCTGTTGTACTGTTTTAATTGCAGCTCATTCTTTAGTTAGTTACTATAGGCTGCACAAGCTTTAACGTGAAATGGTGGTCTCAAATGTATCTTCTCCTTCACTGATGTCATTGCTATTTGTTGATTTTAAGGTATGAGAAGTTGCAACGCTGGGACGATGCTCTTAAAGCATACACTGCTAAGGCATCACAAGCTTCGAGTCCACATCTTTGTTTGGATGCTACTCTAGGTTTGTATTATTGGAACAGTTACTGCATAATCTGGTCTATGAATTCTACTTGCAGAACTACTGAAGATATTTGATCCTAGTGATAGATCATATTCTAGATCCGAGCTTTCCTTCAAAGAGTAGTGACCTTCACTTTTGAGTTTCATTATCTGAAAAAAGGAGTCAAGGAAATTGATTGACCCCTCTAACTACCTGATGTAATACTTTAACGGTTCCAAGTGGTAATTGAATTCATTCTTTCAGTGAAATTTGTTTCGTCACTTGTTCTTAAATTGCTTGGTGGCTTAAATAAATGCTAGTTGACTCATGGAATTGGGTTGTGTTATGCATCTGGTTCATGTTGAAAAAGTGAATTTTATTTGTCTTGTATGCTCTTTATTCTGTTGATGACGATCTGTATCCTTCTCTGTGTTTCCTTAAGGACGTATGCGATGCCTTGCTGCTCTAGCTCAGTGGGAGGAGCTTAACAATCTTTGTAAGGAATACTGGACGCCAGCTGAGCCAGCAGCTCGACTGGAAATGGCACCAATGGTTTGTCAACTTATATGTAATATCTGATAGCTTTTGTTATTTGGATAATCATAGTGAATGCATGTTTTGGACTAGTTTAGGCTGCTAATGCTGCCTGGAACATGGGTGAGTGGGATCAGATGGCAGAATATGTTTCTCGGCTTGATGATGGTGATGAAACCAAACTCCGAGTCTTGGGAAATACTGCTTCCAGCGGTGATGGAAGTAGTAATGGCACCTTTTTTAGGGCCGTTCTTCTAGTTCGTCGAGGGAAGGTAGTCCGTCCATTTTTCACTCATTCATTTGTTTTGATGTTGTGACATGCTCTGCTCTAGTGTAATCTTTGTACTTTCACCCCTTCTTCCATCAGTACGACGAAGCACGTGAATATGTTGAAAGAGCAAGGAAATGTTTGGCAACCGAGCTTGCTGCACTGGTTTGTTTCTTCATCTCATTATCTCATCATCTCCTCCCTTTTTATACTCATTTGATGACTTATACAGTATTTTATAGCAAAATTCTTGACAATTCTCCGTTAATTCATCTAGGTTCTTGAGAGCTATGAACGTGCTTACAGCAACATGGTTCGCGTTCAACAGCTTTCTGAATTAGAAGAGGTGACATATATTTTTAGCCTTTTCTATTAAGTGATTCCTAATTGCTGTGATTTTTAATGATCTGAGAATTCATTTTCATCTCATTCTAATTAGGTCATTGAGTACTGTACTCTTCCTCCTATGGGAAACCCGGTTGCTGAAGGAAGAAGAGCCCTTGTTCGCAATATGTGGAATGAGCGCATAAAGGGTGCAAAAAGAAATGTCGAGGTAAATTTCAGAACTTCCCTCAGTGAGTGAGTTTCATATTGGTTGTCCAATCATTATTTTTTGATATTTTCAATCCGGAAATGCTTACATGAGAGCTTGGGTGACTAGTTATGGCCTTTGTATTTATTCTCAAACTCATGGTGTCTTACAAAACTGTCTGTCTGGTCTTTTTCCTGTCTTTATGTGATTCCATGCTCTCTCTCTCTCTCTCTCTGAGTTATAAGTTCTTATTCTTTTGGAAGATCATTTTTCTGAGCATTCTGCCTCTGTTATCTGCAACATATTCTTATTTTTTGCAGGTCTGGCAATCACTTTTAGCTGTGAGGGCACTTGTATTGCCTCCTACTGAAGATATAGAAACATGGATCAAGTTTGCATCACTCTGCCGGAAAAATGGCAGAATTAGCCAAGCTAGATCTACGTTGATTAAACTCTTACAGGTCAGTAATTTACCCTGGGTTGTGGATAAAAAGCGTGTGTTGCCTTGTGTTGTATCTTTTTTGTTATAGATCTACTTGTGAGACTGCATGTTTATGACTCCTTTTTATCCTACAGTTCGATCCTGAAACGACTCCTGCAACTGTGCGGTATCACGGCCCCCCTCAGGTGATGCTAGCATACTTAAAGTACCAATGGTCACTTGGCGAGGATCATAAGCGAAAGGAAGCCTTTGCTAGGTTGCAGGTATTGCACTTATAAAATTACAATCACATTACGTATCACAAGAAGTAAATATCATGTTCATGCTTCTTCATGCACTGTCATTTAATTTTGATATTGAAGGACCTTGCTATGGACCTCTCAAGAACAGCTACTCTTCAACCAGTAATGCAGAATGCATTAGTTGCTTCTTCTGGTGCGCCACTTGTTGCTCGTATATACCTCAGACTCGGCACTTGGAAGTGGGCTCTTTCTCCTGGTTTGGATGATGATTCTATACAAGGTAAAATGTGAAGACACTCCACTTCCCCTCTCTAAAGAAAAGATAATGAGGCTTTATACTTGATAGTGTGACAGCTTGATGATATCACTTCTAACGACTGTTTCTTGGATCATATTGACCTTGTCAGAAATTCTTAGTGCATTTAGAAATGCTACTCACTGTGCAACGAAGTGGGGAAAAGCATGGCATACTTGGGCACTTTTCAATACAGCAGTGATGTCTCATTACACTCTAAGAGGTTTTGCAAATATTGCTGCACAGTTTGTTGTTGCTGCTGTAACTGGTTATTTTCACTCTATAGCTTGCGGAGCACATGCTAAGGGTGTTGATGATAGTTTACAGGTTATATCTGAATCTACAGCTAATTTAATTCAGTTTATAAAAGACTACCTTGTGTGATGTTGAGGTGTCACTGGTTTGTCCTTGTTGCTTAATGTCTTTCTTATTGAGCTTACTGGTTGCTTAGCACTTCGTATCCTTGCAGTGACATGGTGTCCCTTTTCTTGCTGGCTTCTTGCTATATTTTAAGCTCACGTGTCTTTCAAACATGTTCCGCATACTCTACAAAAATATATTTTTCTATCCAATTCATTTTGCATCTGTGCACGTGTTTCTATCCTAACTGAATTTATGTATGTGTTGAATTTAATTTTCAGCATCGTCATATTTGCCTGGTTATCCAGCAGCCCTGTTAGATTCACTAGTGATCACTATTGACTTCCATTATATTATTGATTTACTTTTATTATGGTTATGTTTCCGGGTTTCAGGATATTCTTCGTCTTCTTACTTTGTGGTTCAACCATGGAGCTACTTCTGAGGTCCAAATGGCATTACAGAAAGGATTCACACATGTTAACATCAACACATGGTTGGTTGTTTTACCTCAGATTATCGCACGGATACATTCAAATAACCATGCTGTCAGAGAACTGATACAGTCCTTGTTAGTGCGAATTGGACAGAGTCATCCACAGGTTTTTACTAGTCTTTTTCTTTTAATAAAAAATAAGAACCATGATTTTGCTATCTAGTCGTCACTGTTTTCCCTCGACATTTCTTTCCCACCCTGTACTTTGTCCCTCTAAATTTCTCTTGTAACACCTAATTGCGAATGACTTGTGTTTCTATTTACTGTTATTGGGTTAATTTGTTTGATATCTGACCTCCTTATAAGCCAACATACTGACCATTCTTTAACTGTTAAATAGGAAGACCTGCTATGAAAGATTCATGGCTGGGCTGTCAGTCATTTTCTACAAATCTACAGTTAGTCAAGTAGCTAACATTATCAGTTGTATGAAACATGTGAAGAGTGCCTGGACATTCCGCTGTAATTTTATTTTTTTTGAAAATTATGAGCCTGTTCGGTTCATACCGCCAACCCTAATTTGTTTGGGATTGAGGAGGTGGTGTTGTCATCTTAGGCTAATGCAGTTCTATTCTCTTCAAGATAGTCACGTGTGTCGTTTCTTAGTCCCCTAGGGTAAGTTCATGTAATATGTCGCCAACTGCATTTTGACACTATTCATGAAGCTTTATATGCGTAATCAAGATATATTATAAGTGGAAATGAATCTAAACAGAGGGGATGACATTCTCTTCCCATAAGGTTTCTATGTGTAATAACCTAGTTGATATAAAATGTCTATGCGGACGTACTAGGACAAACATAACAATGTGCAGTCTTACTATATTGGTAGGTGTTTTGTATATCTGTTGTATCTGGGAGAAGTGTTAAGATGGACATGCACATGCAAATAAATGAATGCTGGGAGTACATAGTTAACAGAACTTAACCGAAAATAAGTGAAAGCAGAAAGCCTTAGAGGGTAATCATACCATTTGTTCAAGTTAGGAGCAAAGTATCGTGGCATGTGCTTGTAAGTTATTTTAGTGGTCAGATACTAAAGGACTTTATTTCTTGTTCTGAGCAAGTGAGATTATTGTATGTTTCTATCTGCTTGTGGCTGCCTTTATATACTACTTACTTTTTCAAAATTCTAATATATTGCGGACCTTATCTGCAGGCTCTTATGTATCCACTTCTTGTGGCATGTAAGTCAATTAGCAATTTGCGCAGAGCTGCAGCTCAAGAGGTGGTTGATAAAGTTAGGCAGCATAGTGGCGTACTCGTTGATCAGGTGAAGTGGAACTTGTTTACTCTGATAGTTTGTTAATTTCTTCAAGTATCATTCTGACATTGGCTTGATTTTGAAGGCCCAACTTGTCTCAAAGGAGCTTATCAGGGTTGCAATACTTTGGCATGAAATGTGGCATGAGGCATTGGAAGAGGCCAGTCGTCTGTATTTTGGTGAACACAACATTGAGGGCATGCTGAAGGTGTTAGAGCCTCTGCATGAAATGCTTGAAGAAGGAGCAATGAGGAATAATACCACTATAAAGGAGAAAGCATTCATCCAGGTTAATGCTCCTAATCAAATATGTGCTTATGCTCTTTCTTGACAAAGATACTTTGACAATGTCTAGTAGATTCTTCATGCCCTTCCATTTATTTTTCCCTGGGCTTGGGTGGTTATGTTTATGTTAGGATATGGGTTTGACTAAGCTTGAACTACTTCGGGCTAGATTTTGTGTATGGTGTTTCCTTACTATTACCTGAGTATCAATTATTCTTGGACTTCATTAACTAACTGGGAATACTTATTATTTAACGATGGATTGACTACAACAACAAAGAACCCAATATAATCTTGTACATGCTTCCCACCAGACTAATAGGTCTAAAATCCCTTATACGCATTGCTCCACTTTCTTTGGCACAATGGTTATATAATTAGCATTGAGACTTTTCTCAAATTCCCCAGATTTTTGGAATTGCGCAATAGTCTCCATCAACTCATCTTTAACTGTCCAAACACTGTTGGGAGAAAGCAAACTGAAACCATTCAGTCCCAAAGCCTTGTTCCCCCGCTTCCCTTAAATCGTCTTCATCTAAAGCCCTTTCCAGCCACTCAACCCCCCCCCCCCAAAAGCCCAAGAGGTGTGGCTTAGTGGTCAATGATGTGGGTTGAGTACTATGAGGTCTCAAGTTCTATTCCCAACAGGGACAAAAACACTAGGTGATTTCTTCCCGTCTGTTTTAGCCTTGGTGGACAGAGTTACATGTTGCTGGTGGAAGGTAGTATGTATCCCGTGGAATTAGTTGAGGTGCGCGAAATAGATGAAAGCCAAGTTGCTCGGACTCTTCACTTTTGGACCCGTGACGACACGACGTGGGTGTGGATGTGGGATCCATGTCCGATTTGGTCAACCAATCATGGGTACTTTGACCAAATCAATGGGGAAAGTTTGGAGAGTTTTAATGATTTCTATAATCAATACCAAAGCTAAGATGAAATTGAAGAAAATGGAATACCTTTTATATAGAAATTTCTATGTCACCCTTTTTCCTTAATCTCCTTATAGGATTCTCGTCAAGTCTCCACAAAATATCTTATAATTTAGGTTTTATAATCTATTTTTAAAATTATTTCTAGGCGAATCTCCGCACCCGTATCCATACATGGATCCATATCCCCGAATCTTAAAAATTAGATCATGAAGGATCCAACCTCTAGATCCACACCAGTATTGGACATCCGCACCCGAGTCCGAGCAACTTAGGATGAAAGGCTTCTTTAGTAGATCGCCCTGACATGAATTCCGAACGGGCTCTCAGAAATAGACACAACCCTCCTCACTCTCAACTCCACCACTCTCTCCCACGTATGCCCACACTTTCATAGTGTGGTTTAACAACTTGATCCGCCTATAGTTGCAATTTTGATTGACTAATGGATAGAAAACATTGCTTTTTCAGGCATACCGTATTGAGTTGTTGGAGGCCTATGAATGCTGTATGAAGTATCGGAGAACTGGAAAAGATGCTGAATTAACACAGGTACCCTTTTGACACTTGAATTCCACTTGACCATCTCTCTCGTTGTTTCCCTCTTCTACTTATTTAACTGTGATTTTGGTATTTTGCATTTTCTATGTGATGAATGGCGGTGCCAAGTATCCAAAACTTTTTTCAAGATTCCTGTCGTCTTATTAATTTGGATGATGTGCTGCACTTCACAATTTTATTATAGGAAACTAATTGTGATCTTTATTGCTATGAGAGGTCCTTTCTGCTAGCTATAAATTGGCTCAGAGAGAGATGTTCTTACCTGTCTCTAGAATTTCTGATACTTAAATTACAAACATACAAAGACGTTTTGAAATGGCAATTTGTGGAACTAGAAGAAAGATGTAGAAGAGTAGACATCAGAAAGGAGCCACCTTCCGCGTCTCCACCACACACTCAGCAGGAGAAAAACCTTCTTCAGAACATGCCTGAGTGGATTTTTTTGCCTCATTTGGTGAATAATAGGATGTTGTCCTCAAATGGGCAGCAGAGGCATGGACAATATCAGGACTGAATGTCTTGCAGTTAGGAGACTTCAAATTTTCCCTCTTATTTTCTAATGAAGAAAAAGCCCTTTATTAAGAGGAGATGGATAGTGGAGAGGAGTTTTTGATGCTGGAATGTTGGTATGAGTCAATTTGGTGTATCATTGGAAGGAAATGGAAGGACTACTGCCCATCAATACCACCGGAGTCTGGCACACCTGTGGTGTTTTAAATTTCTTCGAGAAGTAGGAAGACACGCGGACATTCATGGATGTTCAATGTAACATGACTGATATGGATGGGGTCACAATTTGTGTGAAGAAAGGGCGAAGAATGGGAACTGGGGTATAAACTTTGGTTATCCTGAGTTCTAGGGGAGGGAGAGAGTTAAAAAGGGGGATGGAGGGAGGTGGAGTTTGGGAGGGGATTTTAAGTCATTGGCTTTTCTCAAAACAGAAAGGGCTTCACACCAAGAAAGGGCTTTTGTATCTACCACTCTTTCCCATTGCTTACATGACTCACAAACTTAATGCCATGATAATCACACAACTTCAAATATCTCCTTTATTATAAATTGGAATCAGGATAATCTTTCTTTTTCTCCCTTCATCAAGCATCCTACCATTTTTATTATAGCATTAAATAGCTTGATAATCCATGCTAGACCAATCTTCCCAAGAAACTTTCATTCAGACCTCTATAGGAATACTCCATTTGGACAACAGACTTTTCTTATCTTCATATTTTTTGTGACATCCCTTACCTCTGCCAGTCGAATTCTACTTGTGACTTTCAGTTTTCTATTTTTTATTTTTTGATAAAGTCTACTGGAAACTACTTTTTTTTTCTTTTTGACAAAAGTACTGTTAAGTCTACTGGAAACTACTATAGTTAACAGCCCAGTATTTGACAAGTCAAATCTACATTTTGGTAGGCTTGGGATCTCTACTACCATGTATTCAGGCGGATAGATAAGCAGCTTCAAACACTCACAACCCTGGATTTACAGGTAAGCGGCATGTTATGTTTTGTTATTGGTATCAGTGACTCTGCATCGTATTCATTCTTAGAAGAGGAATAGGTATATACAATCTTGCTTAGAATAGGAATAGTATTTAGAGCCCGTTTGGATTGGTTTAAAAAAGTAGCTTTTAAGTCAAAAATAAAAAGTCAAACTGAAATGACTTTTAAGTAAAAAAATAAAAAGTAGAGGGAGACCTACTTTTGATTTTTAACTTATTTAAAGTTATTTTTAGAAGTGAAAAATTGATTTAAGAGTAGGTTTGACCAACTTTTAAGCCAAACTAAACACCCTCATAGTTACCTCTTTGGTAAAGGATTGTATTGTATTATCTATACATGGGGTCTCTATGTAATAATGTAGTTATACAATTCAATAATATTCTTTTCCTATATTTCTCACATGGTATCAGAGCCTCTACGATTTTGATAGAGAATCAAAGAGCTTCCGCCCGTCTGACCAATGATTATGTTAGGAAAAGTTGGGTCACCGTGTATCTTTCAGGTGACTATTTTTTTATATCTAATTTGTGTAGCACCGTGCCATCATTCCAGTGACTATTTTCTTATATTTAATTTGTCTAGCACCGCGCCATCTTTTCGGTGACTACTTTTTCATATTTAATTTGTGTAGTACCGTGCAATCTTTCCGGTGACTACTTTTACATATTTAATTTGTTTAGCACCGTGCCATCATTCCAGTGACTACTTTCTTATATCTAATTTTTGTAGCATCGTGCTATCTTTCATGTGACTACTTTTTCATATCTAATTTGCGTAGCACCGTGCCATCTTTTAGGTGACTACTTTTTCATATTTAATTTGTGTAGTACCGTGTCATTTTTTCGGTGGTTATTTTTTTTTTCATATCTGATTTACTAGCACCGTGTATCTCTTCGGACTACTTTTCATATTATTTTGCGTAGTATTGTGGAGTTTTCCAAACTACTTTCTCATATCTGAGTTGCATAACGTCGTATTCTTTTCGGTGACTCTTCAGATTTGATTTGCGTAGTTCCATTCATTTTTTCGGTGACTCCTCAAATCTGATTTGTGTATGGTTGTGCCATCATTTCGACCCATCCTGTATAATTTCTATTTTCCAGTTGGGTCGTGCTATCATTCTGACCCTACCCATATAATTATCTTTCTCAATAAGGTTGTGCCATCATTTCGACCCTACCCATATAATTTTTTTTCTCAATAAGGTTGTGCCATCATTTGTGACCATCTCATCTAAAAACTTTAACTGTTAGAGAGAACACACTTTTATTATTAATTATATTCTCAACACGCCCCCTCACACGTGGGACTGTTTCTTTTTCATGGGTCAAGCACGTGAAAAATCTTTTTTAATTTTGGGTGGCAGTGAGATTCGATTCCAGGACATCTGCAGTGTGTGACCATCTCATCTAAAAGCTTAGCTGTTAGAGAGAGCACACTTTTATTATTTAATTATATTCTCAATACTCATATTGTGACCACTTTCCGCCATCAATTCTAACACTCCGATGCATGAGCAAGTTCTGACTAGTTTTTCGGTGACTTTCTTGTTTCATATCTAATATCGACTCATCTATTGATTCCAATACGATCCATATATTTTATACCACAAATTTTGAGCACTTTCCAGCAACCGCTGCACTATGAATAAGTCTATATGAAGCAACCACCTGGTTTGTTGCTCAGAAGGAGTCTAGTAGCCTTTGTATGTCGATTGCATAGTTCACTCTATGGTCTGAAATAGTCTTCTCGAGCTTGGTTTGGGAAGTTCAACATAGTAATTCAAGAGTTTGACATGACTCATAGTGGGGCTGATCACTCTATGTTTTATCAACATTCTGCATCAAATCCAGTATTTCATGAGAAGACCAAATACATTGAGATTGATTGACATGATGACATCATGCATCAAATTCAGTATTTCATGACAAGACTAAGCACATTGAGAGTGACTATCAATTTTGTGAACTAGAGTGATCAACTTGCAGATATTTCACCAAATCCCTCATCGGTCCTCATATTAATTATACATTTGTAACAAGCTAGGTACATATGATTTGTATGCACCAGCTTGAGGGGGAGTGTTGGAATAGGAATATGTATATACAATTCTACTAAGAATAGGAGTAGTAATAGGAATAGGGAATAGTATTTAGTTTCCTACTTGGTAAAGGATTGTATTGTAGTGTGTATAAATAGGGCTCTATCTAATAATGTAGATACACAATTCAATACTATTCTTTTCCTATATTTCTCGCATTCATAAATAACGTTATTTTACTTTTTTATGCCAGTCTGTTTCCCCCGAGTTGCTAGAGTGTCGAGATTTAGAGCTAGCTGTTCCTGGAACTTATCGAGCAGGTATACTTATGTTGTTTGAACTTATCACTTGTACATGGTTAAGCGAGTACTTAATCCAGTTTTGTGCCTTGGTATCGATACGTTTTGTTCTATCAAACTTCAAACTTGTCATCTCAGATTCACCAGTGGTGACAATTGCATCATTTGCACCCCAACTTGTTGTAATTACATCCAAACAACGACCTCGTAAATTGACAATCCATGGGAGTGATGGAAAAGACTATGCTTTCTTGCTCAAAGGGCATGAAGATTTACGCCAAGATGAACGTGTCATGCAGGTTAGCAATTGCTGGTATATAATTATGCTTTGTAAATGCAAGTGGGTTCCAGGGATTCTGCTACCTCTGTTTATTAAAAATTTGGTGAGGCTTTATTTCATCTCTTCCTTCAACCTCAAACTAAAAGATACGCTGTGTTGTTACTATGCACCAGTTGTTTGGTCTGGTTAATACTTTGCTGGAGAACTCGAGAAAGACTGCAGAGAAAGATTTATCAATTCAACGATATGATGTCATTCCATTGTCCCCTAATAGTGGACTGATAGAATGGGTTCCAAATTGTGACACCTTGCACCAACTTATTCGAGAATATAGGGATGCGCGGAAGGTTTGTTCCAACATAATACCTTTTTATGCTTGAAAGAAACTAGTATTTCTATCTAATTGTTGTATATTCTTCCAATTTTACAGATCACCCTAAATCAAGAGCATAAATTGATGCTGAGTTTTGCACCGGATTATGATAATTTGCCACTTATTGCTAAGGTGGAGGTGTTTGAATATGCTTTGCAAAATACAGAAGGGAATGACTTATCAAGGGTGTGTATTATATGAGACTTTCTGCCTATTGGAATAACATCCCTGGTATATAAATATTAGCAAAATCTTTCTGCTCATTGCTTGTCTGAAGGTATTTATTTTGGGTCATATAGGTTCTTTGGTTAAAGAGTCGCACTTCTGAGGTCTGTCTGGACAGAAGAACAAATTATACAAGAAGTTTGGCTGTCATGAGCATGGTATGTGTTCCTTGCATTCTTTCAGAACCTCTCTTGAAGCTTATTCTCTGTTCAGGTTTGGACGAGAACAATGTTCTCTGATTTGTTTGTTTGTTCTGTTCTCAAATGCATCTTGTGGGGTGGGTGTGCTATATGAACACTAACCTTTTTTTATTCTTTATGGAAAGATAGGAAAAGTAAGTCTGTTGAGTTGTTGTTTACAGCCTTTTCATAATACTATCAAATTAACTAACATTGCACAATCTTTCTTTTACTTCTTTTCCCCTTCTCATTTGAGAGAAGGAATGTCTTTGGAGGCATCTAGTCATATGTCAGAAACTACCTTTATATATATATATATATGTATATATATGAGAAACCCACCTAGTGTTATGAAATTCCGCTTGCAAGTATTTGGATTTGACGGAAACTATTCACGACAAGGAGTACCCAGAGTAATCACACAAGTTTTGCTTTCATATAAGCTGCATTTATATGGTGCAACTCTCTTTGATGATATGATCTTCCTGTGCATAATCAGAATTTTTACAGCCTTTTTGAATTAGGCATGTCAGAAGCTTAGTAACCTGAAATTTTTTGCAGCTAGGGCGTGACTAATATGTGTTGTATCTCTGTATCTTAAAATGCTTAATTCAGAGGAGCAATAGTTGGTTTTCTGACCAACGTTTGGCACAAAAAGTTGCTTCTGTACTTAGTCAGGGTCATTAATTTTTTGACCTAGTTTGACCCGAAGAGATACTGTTTTTAGCATAAAGAGCTTTCGGCCTATTTGATGTGATGTCATTCAGTAGGACAAAAACTTTAAATGTTATCTGACTTCTTTATTATGTTAGTAATGGTGACAGAGAAATTTAAATAGGTGGCGTTAAGTTAGTTCAATATAGGAACACATTGCATCAGAGTTCATATTATTGGCATGTGAAGCCTTAAGAATAGTATTAATGATGGAATGGCTCTGAAACATTTTTCCAGCGTCTTAAAATGGAACTAATGTCTTACAAATCGGGAAGAGAGAATAGTAAAACTCAGAAAAAGGAGATACTTTCTTTTTAGCTGCTTCTCTTGCGTACATCTGTTGATTTTGGGTTGACTTTCTCCAGGTTGGATACCTACTTGGTTTGGGTGATCGACATCCTAGTAACCTCATGCTTCACCGATATAGGTACCATTGTACTCTGTGATTGCATTTTCTTGCTGATGACAAAAGTTTTGATATATTTATATTTGTCATGCAGTGGGAAGATTCTGCATATTGATTTTGGCGATTGTTTTGAAGCTTCAATGAATCGGGAGAAGTTTCCAGAGAAGGTAAATTATTACGTTAAAAAAATGGTTTACCAGAAATTGTATGTTCTTCCTTCAAGGAAACTAATAGCTATTGTAACAAACTTTTATGTGTAGGTTCCGTTTCGCCTCACTAGAATGCTTGTAAAAGCAATGGAGGTTAGTGGTATAGAGGGAAATTTCCGGTCAACATGTGAGAATGTGATGCAAGTTCTCCGACTGCATAAAGATAGTGTTATGGCTATGATGGAGGTAAATTTTGGCATCACCGTCTTACCATTTAAAATACATTTCTCTAGCTACAGTATGGGGTCATAATGGTGTGAATATTGATCGGTCTGTATTGAACTCTTCTGTTGTGTACACTAATGGACTGTTTTCAAATCCAAAATGATCTTGAGTCTCGACTATGCTATCTTCTGAAGAGCACAAATGGGTGATAGAAGGGTATTCTATCTAATATGAGTAGATTTGGATCCAACTGGAGTTGGAATGACTTATATGATTGAAAAATTAGAATCTATTGGTCCTTAAATTGCCATCTTGAACAATTGAAAACCTTAATAAAGGCTAGTAAATAACTGTCACAGCAAGTTGAACTCACAGTGAAAAGAGGAACGCCTTTCATCAGTTTGAGATGCTTGGTTTCATTCCTTGAATATATGTTTAGGTTGCTCTGAATGAGGAGTTTGTCATTTGTCTTGTAATGATGTAAATGTTTTAGTTACAGATTCAATTTATCAGCTTATTTCATTCTTCTTTGTCTTCTTTTTTTTTCTTTTCAGGCCTTTGTTCATGACCCACTTATAAATTGGCGTCTTTTCAATTTCAATGAAGTTCCGCAAATGTCCACACTTGCCAGTGCACATGTGCCTCCTGTTGTGAATAGTGAGGAGTCCTCTTCAGATAGAGAGCTTCTTCAGCCACAAAGGGGTGCAAGGGAGAGAGAACTGCTTCAGGTTACAATCAATTATGCTTGCAAAGTATTCTGGGGATGCATGCTTCATGCTTACAGTTTTATTTCTTTTTCTAGGCGGTCAATCAATTAGGTGATGCCAATGAAGTTCTAAATGAACGTGCTGTGGCTGTCATGGCTCGAATGAGTAATAAACTCACTGGACGTGATTTTGCTGCTACCTCTGCATCTTCAAGCTCTCTACAGCATCCACTGGATCACAGTACGTTGATTTCTGGAGAGACACGTGAAGCTGATCATGGTTTATCAGTGAAACTACAAGTCCAAAAACTTATTCAGCAAGCAATGTCTCATGAAAATCTTTGCCAAAATTATGTTGGGTAAGTTCAAAATTCCCATTGCTCCTTGGTTTCGCTTTTGTTTGTTCATTTGGTTAAGCAATTAAAGTCTGCTGACTTGCACATTTGGTGTTTGAATGTTTAAAATTTTGGAAAAGGGTCAAAACTACCCTTAAACTATTCGAAATAGCTTAAATATACCCTTAAACTATATTTCGGCTCAAAAATGCCTTTCATGTAAAAAAAAATGTGTTAGTCCTGAATCTGGTAAACGGGTGCTTTTGATGAATTAGAATTTTAATTGCAGTGTAAAAATAGTGTATTTTGTTCTTTGGACTAATTCATGGTTTCCTTGTTCTTTATTTCAGGTGGTGTCCATTTTGGTAGGTTAAGGGTGATAATTATCTGTATATTTGTACAGTGTTTGATCCTTTGTAGAAGTTCTTGGAAGAAGTCCAGCATGTACAGAACTTAGGTTTATGTAAAGTCCTAAGTTTGTGGTAGCCAGTTGTTGTATTAAGCAAGGTAGCCTATCGGCAGTATGTAATCTAGCTCCAAGTGGAAGTTCAATAAGACTGGTTAGAGTCTGAGAATGGTGAATATTTATTCTGTACAGCTATTTACATAGTGAAATGAACCCTTGTGAAGAGGATAAAGTTGGTTGTCTGCATGTAAAGCTTTATGTATTCTTGATCCTAGTTGTTGATGAATGAAGTAGTTTCTCTCCAGTCCCCTAGTCTGATGGATCGACGAATTTCATGTCTATTCATCTGACTAGACAAATCCACAAAGATATAATTGGGCTGTGTCTCATTTTCTTCAGTCTACTATGCGAGGAGCAAGATTTTGTTCTGCAGTAAGGCTGATGGGATGATCCTGGTTTCCTTTGCTCATCTCCACTTAAATACCGTGTTTTTTCTGTCTATGGCAGGGTTTAAACTTATGACGCGCATCTAATTCACTTGTGATCTTTAACACTAGGCCAGAGTCTGGATCCTGGTTTTATTATGTACATTTAAGAATGAGTTAAGGTGGCGGACTTAAGTTAAACCTTGTTTTAGGGTCACATCATTGGTTGGATTTTATCTTAATAACATCATATTCACGCATGCACACATGTATTCTTTAGGAGTTGGTAAAGTGTATATGTCAAGAATTTTAATAATGTATATATGCTCGGTGCTGGCAAATAAAATATGAATTTGTGTTTAGAATATTTCACAATTATTGACTATTATAAATTTATCATTATTGTAGTTACGATAATATTGTTTAACATGTTTTGTTAATCATCCAACCTCATAAGAGTATTTATTTTTAAAATGTTCCGGCAAGGCCATTTACAATACCCTAACATCAATAAAAAGAAAAGAGTGGAAAAAGTTAACACCCCATTATAGGTTGTGCCAAAATTTAACTTAAATTAAATGACTGAATTCAGTTATTTCAAATTTCATTCATATTAAACTTTATGTGTCTAAAGTTGCTACGAAAATGAGCAGACTTCACGGGTCTAAAGTTGCTATGAAAGTGAGTAGACTTATAAATTTTAATGCACTATATGATTTAAATGGTAACCTCAAAATCGAGTATATGTATGCCCCAATATAACACGATCCCATTTAACCAAAAAAAATCAAAACAGGATCCTTTTTTTTATGTTTTCTCTGTCTTGAAAAATAACACGTTCATTAAATGGCCCTAAAGTTTGTCTGGCTGAATTGGCCAATAGAAATAGACCGTTAAGTTAGGCAAACTATTACCTATTTGTAGCGCCCTTTTCATCTGTTTCAAACAACTTTATAGACATCTAACTGTCCCTACTTCAACTTTATACAGGACAGACATTGGACCCCTCTACTACTAGGGTTTTACTGTTTTTTCCTAACTAAACCCCTTCTTTCACAGAAGTATATACTCATCTTTTTTTATTATTCTCCTCCTTGTACATTGAAAACTCCACACATAGTAAAAAAAATTATGTTACAAAATCTTGGCGGAGTTTTCTATAGTTAATAGCTTATGAATTTATCAACAAGTTTTAATCTTTTTTAAAAAAACTTTATTTTTGTGGGATTAACTTTGATAAAATTTTCTGGGGTTTTGGTTTTCTTTGTAAAGATGGCAGTAGTGGGAGATTTAACTTTGATGGGGACTAAGATTAAGTTAATTGGTAAATTGGAGAAAAGGGTATTTGGTGTTCCAGTTTCTACAAGTCCAAGATTTAGTTTTTCTCAGACTAGAAATTTGGATGTCAGCAAATCAAGAACTGCAGTCAGAGCAGTGCTGCAGGTTGAGAAAATTCAAAGTTCAGGTGAATTGAAAGAAGGGTCTTTAGGTTTTGATGTTGTGTCAGAAAGGGAGCTTAAAGAAAATGGATTTTTGGGGTTAAGGAAGACAAAGCTTGTGTGTACAATTGGACCAGCTTGTTCTTCTTTAGATGAGTTGGAGAAATTGGCTATTTCAGGTATGAATGTGGCTAGGCTAAATATGTGTCATAACTCAAGGGAGTGGCATCAAGATGTTATTAGGAAGATTAAGAAGTTGAATCAAGAAAAGGGTTATTGTGTCTCAGTTATGATTGATACAGAGGGGAATCAAATACAAGTTGATCATGGCTCTTCAGCTTCTGTCAAAGCAGAGGTAATCAACCAAATACTTCAAAGCCCTTTTTGTGATTTTTCTTGTATTATGTTGTTGGCTTAATTTCACATATGGTCTTTGAATTTTATCCTATGTAACAGTAAAGTAAAAAAAAAGGCTATTTTTTGTCACATTAATGTGATTGAACTTTACCCATAGTAAGGTCTTGCTCAAAAGACTAAAAGGATAGCCCAATGCTATGTTGCTCGGACTCTTCAAAAATGTCAATGGGTGCGTGTCGGATTCGCCAAAAGTAGTGTATTTTTGAAGAATCCGAGACGGGTGCGGCATCAAAAGTGAAGAGTCCACGCAACTATGGCCCGATGCACTAAGCTCGTACTATGTGCGGAGTCTGGGGAAGGGGTGGACCACAAGGGCCTGTTGTACTCAGCCTACGTTGCATTTCCTCTCAAGAGGCTCGAACCCGTGACCTCTCCTGGTCACATGGCAGCAAGACTGGAAGGTCAAATTTCCAGCACTGTGTAATGGCAGTTTCCTTTCCTTTTTTGCTTCATTTAAATGCTTTTAGTTGTATTTTGTTTAATAAAATATGGAGTAGTCACATATTTTTAAGTGGTCAATTTTTTGTACTTGAGTCGAAATTTGATCTTGAGGAATTTTGTTACTATATTTTAACTAAAAATATTTATCTGTGACTTTATTGTTATAGTAGGTAAAACAAAAGTAGTTTTGTAACTTTATTGTTATATTGTGGACGTGAAATTAACTCAAATGCTGTTGAAAAGTTGAAGTTGATAGTCTAACTTGAATTCTGTTCCTGTTGTTCATTAGGAGGATTCAATATGGTACTTTACTACTGAGAAATTTGGAGGTTCTCGTCCATTTACAATTCAAGCAAATTATGAAGGTTTTTCTGAAGGTAATCTCATTGATTTAAAAAAATATATTGTTTCCTGTTTTGGTTGTAAAAGATTAGATTGACATTGAATTCTCTTTCTCCTATTTAGGTGTCAATCCTGGTGATGAAATTGTCATTGACGGAGGAATGGCAACTTTTGAAGTTATAGAGAAAGTTGGTAATGGCTTGTGCTGCAAGTGCACAGACCCCGGTCTACTTCTGCCTAGAGCTAAGTTGAGTTTTTGGAGAGATGGAAAGCTTTTAGGAAGAGATTATGATCTCCCGACTTTATCAACAAAGGTCAGTAAATTTGTTGCTCGAGTTTTACTCATCAAAAAGAAAAAAATATGCTCGAGTTTAAGCTTTAACGGGGCAGTTTATCTTCAACATGCTCTGACCACGTTTGAAATGACATAAATGATCCAATAACTGATAGGTCTAAATGGCCAGTTTTCACATTTTTTACATTTGTTGAACTATTGAGGTTTATATCTATGGTATGAAGGTTGTAAAGAAACTGAATCTCGAAGGTTTTATCCTTTTCTTTTTGTTGATAAAATGAATCGCTTATCTCTCTGATGCACTTATTATGATCTACCCCAGTGAGAACATAAAGTTGTAACTTTCCTATTGAGTTATATATCCAATATGAATTTCTAATCTTGCTGATGGACACTTCATGATCCACAGGATTGGTCAGACATTGTGTTTGGAATATCTGAAGATATCGATTTCATTGCAGTTTCATTTGTAAAAGACGCGGAGGCAATCACGCATCTGAGGGACTACCTCACAACTACATCCTCCAAGTAAGTAAAGTTTGTGAGCAAAGATTATTTTTAACTTCAACAATTATATCCATTTCAGTCCTTCCCTAAAATGCATATTTTTGGTCCACTAATAGCTGCATTCCTTATCATTGATTAGCATTGCTCCGTCTCTTTACTCTAATTTTTCACATAGGTTCAAAGTGTATTTTGCATAAATCCTTCTGAATTTGATCGCAGGGCAATAAAAGTGTTGGCAAAGATAGAGAGCCTAGAGTCTCTCCGAATGTTGGAAGAGATTGTTGAGGCTTCTGATGGGATTATGATAGCAAGGGGAGATCTAGGAGTTGAGATTCCACTTGAACAGATTCCATCTGTTCAGAAAGATATTACTTATGTTTGCAGGCAGCTCAACAAGCCCGTTATCGTGGCCTCTCAACTTCTAGAGTCAATGATCGAATACCCCACTCCAACACGAGCAGAGGTGCTAATCTTTCTTTCCTCGTGATTTTTTTTTGTTGCATTTTCTGTCTTTTGACAAAATTTAACTAGACCATATCTTTTGGGTGGATTCTAGTTTGACAAGTACACTAGCTAATCTAGCCTTCAATAATCACAAGCCTTTTTACGTGATAGGTTGCAGATGTTTCTGAAGCGGTACGACAGTATGCTGATGCATTGATGTTATCTGGTGAGTCAGCCATTGGATCATATGGAATGAAGGCTCTTTCTGTCTTGCGTACAACTAGCGCCCGAATGGAACAATCATGTCGCGAAGAGAACAGGCAAACTTTGTTGCATCAGCGCAAACTTGGAGCATCTTTGCCAGATCAAATTGCTGAGCAAATCTGCAATTGTGCAGTGGAAATGGGTACTTCCCTTTTTTATGTACTTAATATATATTATGTCTCAACGACCTGTTTGTCTTCGATCTTAACCAATTTCCTTTTGCATACTCCAGCTGACAACCTAGGGGTGGATGCTATATTTGTGTATACAAGGCATGGGAAGATGGCATCTCTTCTCTCACGCAATCGTCCAAATCCTCCAATATTTGCCTTCACGAATGACAACAGCACACAAATGGCTCTCAATTTACAGTGGGGAGTTACTCCCCTTCTCACTGACCTTTCAGACGACATGGAAGGAAACGTTAAGAAAACAGTGGAACTTATAAAAGCAAAAGGGATGATAAAGAAGGATGATGCTATTTTGGTGGTATCAGATATCATTCCAATTTCTACTGCCCAAACAATTTTCCAGTCCATTCAGGTTATGACCATAACATAGGATATCTTAGATATTGCATTATGATTTCTTGTATGTTTGGAACAGAAACTTCTTTTACTATTTTGTGGACACCTACTTTTGTTGTATGCCATATTTCTGTTCTGTTCAGTTTTTGGTTTTTAGTTCAAAGATTCCATATGAAGATGAGCCAATTTTTCAAAAGAAGTGTGTTTGTTCAAATTGAATTTGAATAGGCTATTGTGGAAGAGTCCAAAATTCAAGACAAGGCAACTTGTGAGGTCACATGTACTGCCCATTTGTTTGCTTTATATACTTCACATGTCAATTTGTACAAAAAGAATATGGATTCTTCCTTCCTTCTCCATTGATTGATTTTGTTTGTTTAGTACAGTCATAGAATAACAAGCGCAAGGAATAATAAACTTTATCTCTTTCTTTTCTTTCTTTCTAACCATTTAGTACTTGAAATTCATGTCGAATAAATATCATAATATAGATAAAATATTTCATTTTTGACAAGTGTATACAACAGCAAACCACTGTAATTCCACGTATAAGGTATTAAAAAATAGATATATATATATATATATATATATAATTTTTATCTTTATCGAATAGACTATTTTCAATAGACGTTGGCTCAAAACGAAAAGTTTTCAAATATGATAATAAATTATATTTTAAGCGTACAAGAATCAATCAAATTGCTATCGTTGATTATTGACGACTCTTATTTGTCTTCTAGACAAACTCAAAAGCCACCTTAGAATATTCTTCTCTAACAATAAATTTGTAAATTAATCTTTTAGGAAAAAAAATATTTGAATTATAATTGTGATTAGAAATGTCAAACTTTTATTTATTATTAGTACGTTTTTCTCAGTTTGCAGCTAATAAGCAATTTAAAAGGAGATCTTTGATTTTGATTCATTTGAATCATATCTTCTGTTCACTTTTACTAGTTCATTATTTTAATATATAATTTCACTTTTACTTATCAATTTTAATATATCAAGAATGAAATTTTAAGTATAAAAATTTATGATCTTAATTAAGAAAAAAAATCATTCTTTCCATATCGACTAAAAAGGAAAAAATGAATATGAGAAAAGAGGCAAATATTATTTTTGTAGGGAAAAAAGGTGGTTGGTTGGTTAGGTGCTAGCGTAAGTAAGTATGTTGGATGGCGACGCACATGATCGATGCTCGTTTATGGCTACAAATTTGCCAAATCATTGGCTAAAAATTGTAAGGTAAACCGGTGGAGTGAGAAACAGGAGACTTCAAGAAACAGTAATACTGCCGCCGTTTAACTAAATGAAGCTTCTTGAATTTTAGCAAATTTGATCATCCAAAAATGGCATCTTTCCAGTTATTGAAGTCTCCATTCTCATTTTCTCAATCTAATTCTAGTCGTTTTTCCACTATAGTCCAAAGAGGGATTTTGGGTGTGAGATATCAAAGGAAAAATCCAATCTTGAAGACATTTGTTGATACAAAGTTTAGGGTTAGTTGTAGAATTCAAGACAACGAAAATCAGAGTAATGGTAATCTTTTATTTAACTTTGTTTCAAAAAGTTGTTTTTTTTAGTTATATTTGATTTCATCTCTAGCATGTTTTTGCTGTTCCAGTTCCAATTTTCTTGGTTCATTCTTGGAGATGGTGTGTTTGATCGAAAAATATGTTACCTGTTGCATCACTCAGTGGTGGAGTCAAGATTTTCAATATGTGGGTCAAAATATAAAAAAGTAAACATACAAAAAAGTGAAGGGATTCTACCATATATACATAAAAAAAAAAAGATTTTAACCAAGTATAAACAGTGTAATTTTCCATCAAACTAGCTCTGTCAGCATGTTAGAGGGAAAACTTATTAAGTTCTCTAAGTGATAGTTAAGCACCAGGCTTTGAGAATGAGAAAGGTTGAATTATTGGAAGCAAGTTCTGATTAGTTAAAATGAATATCAGTTACTTGATTGAGGAAGGAGAGGTGACCCTCGACGAGGTTCAATCGATTGAACGTACAGACTGTGACAATCAAGAAAAAGGATAAGTATTTGAAGTATTTCAGGTAAAGAAGGAAAGTGTTGAACCGAGAATTATATACTGGACTGGCTATCTGGTGGGCTATCCTTCATTAGTAAATTCCATAGTGATTCAGAAATTTAGCTTCTGCTGCCAAGTACATAAATACCTTAAGCTCGAATATTCTTAAAGAATGTTGTCTTTGAAGTTCCAGTAACTCTGGCTTCTCATTATAGAATACTTCTGAATGTAACTGGTGACGGTTGAATGACTGGATTGACTTGCGTCATGGCCATAGGCCAATCGCTTGAACTATCTGGAAGCTTCCAATTTCACTCCGTCTTAGAGCTCTTGTAGCTTTTATTTGAATATACTCTTTCTCTTTTTGAAAAGACCTCAAATCCAATGTTGGTTCTCACAGGTGAAGAACCACCAGAGTCATTGTTTATGAAAGAGTTGAGAAGACGTGGCATGAATCCAACTTCATTGCTAGAGGAGACAAACACAAATATCAAAGAAGACGAGGAGACAAAATCTAGGGAAGAAGATGGAGGCTTCTATCGTAGAAATGCATTGTCAACAGATTCTGGAAGAAATTTGACTAATCAAAGGGAACAGTCTATGGCACTGAATAGTGAAGGCCTTGAGGTGGGCAGGTTTCCTCCTAATACATTATTTGGATTTTGGTTCTAAATGTTCATGTACAAGAATAAAGTCGTGCGATTGGTTCTTGACTTGATACGTTATGAATCTCTCCATCCACCTTAAATTTAACTTCCCATTTTGACTTGGCACAGTTTTCAAAAGAAATAACTAATAATATTAGCTGTTACCATTTCTTGACTTTGTGTTTTGAAGAATAAAATAGAGAAAATAGTCTATCGAGAAGTATCACTTGTT
>JAJOOR010002392.1:0-16554 GCA_036250505.1 Solanum acaule | reverse complement strand
TCAGTAACAATAGCATCGAATCGAATTCTAACCTTGCGATAAGTGGTGCCATCATCTTCAACGATCCAACCAGCTTCAATACAGAGAGCTTTCAAGACCTCGTTATTATCGCAGTGTTTTGGAAGTTTGAAGTTACCTTGAGTTCGTAACCCAGTAAATATTTTGGCGGCAATAGCTCTTCTTCTCCTCTCTCTTCTCTTATTGTTTTCCCTCTCCTTCCACGTCGGTAATCTTCCCGATGATCCTCCACCGCCGGTGCCGGCCGTCATATTCTGTTACAGGCGACGACGACAGTACAGAGTGGAAATGGGAGAGAGAAAAAGAGGGAAAAGGGCTTATTGGTTTCACAAATGGTGAAAAGCTTTTCTTTATTGGAATTGCACAACAAACACTCTGGCGTTGGCCTAGATTCTTTCTTCTCTTTTTTCATGGATTTGACCATACAAATATTATGTGGCATTTATACAACAAAAATGGGAGTACATAATATTATATTAAATTATTAAATAAAGAATTTTTATTAGATATGCTAAATACTTTTTTTTTAACTCATAGTATCATTTATCTTTTTAAAATATATAGCGATTAAAAATAATAATTTAACCTATGATATCTGTCAAAATATTATTATATTTTTAAATATCTCATTTGTTTAATTAGTATTAGTACTCCACTAGTAATAATTTTTTAATCGATGTCACTTGATCTGGACTACGGAAAGTGAATTAAGGAGGAGAAAGACCAAGTGTTGATAGAAAAGGTCTATATTAAACTAAAATAGAAGATACATTTTTATAAGCTCTTGAACGAAGAAAGGGGCATAGATATTGTGTTAAGGAAGTTAGAGCATTTTGAGTGTCGTAGAAATTTTGAATATTATAGCAAGGTGCATAAAGGTTGCAGAGTTTGTTATCTCCTGTATTCAGGTTAGTAAAAAATACAGAAACAGAAAAAAGATGAAATTGACAGAATGATTTTTAATCCGAGTCCACAGAAACCACTGTGTTTCCTTAAGAAATTTAATCCCCTCACTGTACCCGAGGTTGCAGATTAATTCCTCCCAAGAGAAAACGGATTAACATGTTAAAGAAGTAGTGGTACCTCAAACTTCAATAACTTCAGCGAACGCAAGAACAGCAACAAGAGCACACACAGACTCAGTCGATCGACTATTTTATTTATGTAAGAATATGTATGCAGAGAGGAAAAAATTTCAGTGTTTGAAAAAATGAAAAAGACCTCTTATTTATAGCCATTTGCAGCAAGGAACGCGTCTGTTCAGAAAAATCTGTTCATACCCATTTTTTCCAGAACATTGTGTCCTTTGGGAAAAGTAACGACTTTTCGGAAGGATTACCGTTTGGGAAAAGTAACGACTTTTTGGAAGGATTACCGTTACACGTGAATTTCAAATAAATTCAGTTGCACCAAATTAATTCTATTATTTAATTAACATTCTGAATTAATTTATAAGAAAAAGGAAATGATTTAACAAGATTGATTAAATAAATTTTGTCCAAAAACACTATCAATCAATCACATCATTTGCCAAATCCGAAGCCGAAGCCGAGGCCGAGCGAGCGACGACAACGGCGCGAGGGGGCACCTTCTTCTTAACCCTTTAAGAACTAAAGGAAGTGTTTCCTAATATAAGGACAACAATTTCATTTCTTCTACCGATATGGTAAAAATGACCTTTCATTTGCACTTTTGCAATGATGACTTTTCATTTTCCCTCCAAAATTGGTTTCCCCACTTTCATTGGTTCCTCCACTTTCCATTTTCTCTTTTTTATTTTCCATTCACACCTTGCTAAACCCAACAGAGTTAAAGGGAGATATTCGTAAGATGAGATGGAGCAGAGTGATCAAATCAAACGAGAAACCCGAGTGGATTTTATAAGAGCGTAGCTAAAGAAAGTATAGAGTGATTGACTGGGTTTAATGTCATTTTAGGATGGCTAAAACATCAAAAAAAAAAGGTGGAGTACATTGGTATTAGTGTACAAGAAAAGTGTGATATTCAACTTAATAAGTATAGAGGTATCAAGTTATTAAGTCATACTATGATGTTTGGAAGCAGTGATCGGGATGAGTATGAGGAGGAGTATGTTTATATCTAAAAATCAATTAGAATTTAAGACAACGCGATCAACTACAAAAGTCATTCATCTCCTTAAAGCAATATATAGGGACGCGTATGATGGATTTATGACTAGAGATGTTTTAAGTCAATATGTGCATTTATGACTTACTTTAGGACAATTAAGGATGCATACGATAGATCCAAGACCCAATTAGAACAGTGGAGGAGACTCCAAAAAATTGTTTGGTCATGATGGATTGCACCAAGGATCAGCGTTGAGTCAGTTTATATTTGTATTAATGATGGATGAATTGACACGACATATACAAGGAGAGATGATCTGGTGTGTATTATTCGCAAATGATATAGTATCGAATGACAAGATGTGTGGTGGAGAAAATGATAGGCTGAAAGATTGGAGATATATAGAACATACAGTTTAAAGGTTTCAAGTTGAATAGAAGTAAAATAGAGTATACCAAAGTGCTAGTTTAGTGACATAATGCAGGGAGAAGAGGTGAAAGTGAAGATCAATGCATAAATCATACCCGAGAAAGAAAGTTTCAAGTATCTTGGGTTCATAATTCAAGAAGATATAGAGATTAATAATGATGTCACGTATCGTATTGGAGCGGAGTGTGTGAAATGGAGGCTCACATTCGAGATACTATGTTATATGGATGTGTTGTCAAAAGGTAAATTCTACAAAGTGATGGTTATACCAACACTTATTTATCATGTATGGGGCAAAATGTTATCCATTTATGAATGCCTATGTTCAGAAGATAAATATAGCAATGATAAGGATATTCAGATGGATGTGTTGGCATATTATGATATATATGATTAGCAACAAAGTTATATGGGGAAAAGGTTAGAGTGGCCTCTGTGGTGGAAAAGATGAGAGGAGATAGATTAGATAGTTCGAGCATGTAAAGAAACGATGTGCAGATGTATAAATAAAAAGGTGTTGAAAAGTTAGTTGTTGCAAGAATTAGGAGAGGTAGAATTACGTACGCTAAAAAGAAAAAAAGTGGATCAGAGGTGATTAGACATGGCATAACCTGATTTACGTATGTACTATTGGTATTTCTTACTTTCTTTTTCATCTTGAAAATAATATTTATTTTTTTAATTGATAATGTAACATAAAATAAGCATATAACTAAATAAATTAAAATTTTGAAAAAACTAGTACAAATTACTCTATTATTCAAAATTGAACGCGAAATATAATAAAGATGCTTTATTATAAGAGGAAGAGACAATACACGAGGTGAGATAAGCGTGGAATGGGTCCCACCTTAAAGAGAAGAAACCAATGGGAAATGAAGCGCACTTTTTTATCTGTCGGCTACTACGCACGTGCGATGCAGACACCTTTGTAGCAAAGAAAAGAGTGGGAATTTAGTTTGTGGGGACCTTTTGCCACATTTGACATGTGAACCCACTCCCATGCTCACATTCTCATTCTTCTACTTTACTCTCTCGGAATTAGAGGGAGTTGTTCAGATAGTAAGCATTTATCGTTTGATTCATCAAGGAAGTAAAAAGAATGAAATAATCTTAATTTATATGATATGCATAGTTTGATTGGAAACAAGGGTATGTTTGATATGAAAGAAAATATTTTAAAAAAATAAATAAATTGATAAACAAGTCCCCTTCTTTCGAGTGAGTACTAGATGATAGAGATTTGAGTTCAAGTATTACTACAAAGATAGTACTACATAATCAAATACGAATATTGGGTAAAAGAAGAGTGTTTATCCGAATTTTCTTGATTAAAAACAATATCATATATAAAATTATTTTATAATAATATGTTTTATATATAGAGAGAGAGAGATAGATTTAGGATGTGTTAATCACAAAATTAGAAAGAGGGCGACAAAGCAAGCTGGCGGTTGTTGCTTGATGGAATCAAAATGTGCTCTTATTATAACTCCAAATCCCAAATTAAGAATTATTGATACACGTGTGCTTAAGCATTCCGCGTGGACCACACAAAATTATTGCTTTTGTTTTTTTTAGCCATAAGTTCCTTTGACGGAGATGGCCAGTTGGTCTTATCTACTCACTTCGTCTATTTTTAATTATCATTATTTTCTTTTTTAGAATCAAATGATAAGAATTTTAATTAAAATTTTATGATAATTTTTTTCATTATAATGATATGCAAAAAATTGCAATTTATAATACTTTTTATATAATTTTTAAATATCTATTTTTTTATAAGAAAAAAGTATCAAATTAATATAATCTAATTTAACTTTGAAAATTAGTTAAATTGACCTTCGAAAAAACACAACATGACAACTAAAAATGAATGGAGAGAGTATATTTTAAATTTCTTGAAATGCAAAGCAAAACTTTGGGCATTGATTTTCCTATTTGGCAGTTGGATATAGAAAAATCCTTACTAATTGACTAGTATTTCTTTTTAATCTTGTTTTGCATTTATTATTCAATTTTAAAAAATAATCAAATCAGTGAATATATTAGTGCATTAAGGTCGATATATTCATAGTCAATGATTGTAATATAAATAATAATAATAATACAAAGACTTTTACTTTATAATATACTTACGAGTAAAACGAACTTTACTCATAAGTCGTATCTCTAAAAGAAGAAATTCAGTCTTTGCTAAACACACGATTTTTGACTTTTCTTCGCTTTTATATGTTTAGAAAAAAGGACGCATATTAAAGTAAAGGTCATTTGCACTTTTGTCTTTATTTTATGCTGATTTTCTTCTCTTTTTTTTTTTTATTATAAAAAAATCCTTCACAAACAACTATTTTATGGAACATAAGTTTATATTTTTGCATCATAACATTCCACAAGTTATTTCCACGTCGTTAAAGAATTAAAGCCTAGTCAATTGCTAATTGCAAAAATTTTAAAATATCTCATTTGAATAATAAATCGTGCAACTAAATATACTTAACGGCCTTATTTATTTTCATTAAGATTTAGATGTATGAATCTTCATGCATATCTAAACGATTAAGATATTATCTTTAGATATGGACATTGAATGATTAAGACTGATTGTTTTTCAATATCTGAATGTAAATAATTTATTTACATGTACATATGCAATTCAAATAAAAATTAATTAAATATAAATAAATAAATAAAATAAAATCATTATTTGATTAAAAAATAATACTTATGCTTGCTAGTGATGGTGGAGATTGTTTGTAGTGATGGTGTTGATGGTAATAGTTGTTAATAGTGGCTAGTATTAATGATGGTGTGGTAATAGTTGTGATGGTGGAGGTGGTTGGCATTGTTGTGATTTTCATAGTGGTGGCGATTGGTAGCGGTGTTGGTGGTTGTAATTCTGAAGTTGGTTGATATATTAATAGTTGGTTGTGCTGATGGTGGTGATTGAAAAATGTGTAGTGGTTGATGATGTGTTTGTGATAGTTGGCGACAGTGCTAGTTGTGATGATGGAGGTGGTTGATAGTAGGGATTGACCACAATGGTGGTAGTGGTTGATAGTAGTAGTGGAGGTAGCGACAGTGATGGTGGTATCGAAGAATGTATTGTGGTAGTTTGCAGCGTTGCAAGTTGTGATGGTGGAGTTTGTTGGTAGTAGGAATTGATTATATTGGTGACAGTTAGAGACGAGTCAGGTGATGGCGGAGTTTGTTGGTAGTAGGAATTGACTATATTGGTGACAGTTAGAGACGAGTCAGGTGATGGCCTAATGAATATAATATTAATGATGGAAGAGGTTAGTGTGGTAGCAACTGATAGTAATGATTAGCAATGGTGGTGATGTGATGGCATAGGTGGTTGATGGTAGACGACTTGTAATGGTGGTTGTCAATAGTGACTGTAATGGCAGAGGTGTTTAGTGGTGGTGACTGATGCCCGATAAATTGATGGTGAATATTATCCACATATGAATACCTCTTAATAATATTTAGACTTTGCTCTACATCTTAATGATTAAAACCTATTTACATCAATTAAGTGCTTAAATTTTAATGAAAATAAATATATTTAATGATTTACTGTCTTAAGTCTTAACCATTCAGATTTAAAGTTTCATTAAGTACAAACATATAAGGCCTAAGTATTATGTTTTAGAAAAGAAACAGGTCATATTGAGTTTTATGTGAACTTTCCAGATGAAGATATCGAAAGTTTGTGAACATAGCTTTTCTCATTTTGGCGTCGTCCTGAAATGACTTTGGGCCAACATTTGCACGCAAGGGTCACTTTGAATGATGGATAACATTCATAAATAGTTATCATCAAGAAATTTCAAGTTGAAATTCTAGAACATTATTATAGAGTTTCACTTATCAAATTTAAAAGTATAACTTATGTAAATCTCATAGTATAAAGAGTAAATTACATTTTATCTCTATTCTTTTTCTAATTATAATAATTCCTTAAAATTTGTACCTTCTGGATACATAAGTCATCATCCGGATATATTAATTCAACATCCAGATACATTAATTCGATACAAGAAGAATCATTTTGTTGCGCCAAAAAAGGAAACAAAATCTTTTCTGTTGCGCTTAAAAAGGAACAGAAACGTCAATTAAATATCAAATCCATAAATCATGCAATTACATTGTTTTCACTGCTAATCAATCTCTCCCAAAGCATAACAACATCAAAAAATTCAAATTTTAAATTTCTTCTCCAAAATTTTCAAAAATATTTCAATTTCGATTCAAAATCATTGAAAAATTGAGTTGATACATCATGAATATCTCTATTTTGTTGAGATTCAAGAATATGAGAAAGTGAGGTAAGTTGAATCAGCCATTGCAGCTTGGAGATCGATGATTTGAGAAAAAAATAGAGATTTGAGACATTACAGAGACGAGTGTTGCTTTATTCCTATACAATTGTTTGAAGATCCTCTCGATTTTTATTCAAAATTGTCAAAAAAAAAATTGAGATTCAAAATTCTTCTCTTAATTCATCGAAGATCCTTTCAGTTTTGATTCAAAATTATCAGAAAAAAATTGAGATTCAAAAATCTTCTCCCAGTTTATCAAAGATCCTTTCAATTTTGATTCAGAATTGTCAAAAAAATTGAGAAGATACATCATGAATATCTTCGTTAGTGTACTTCGTTAGTCGATTTTTTGATTTGTGATCTCGAGATGCTGTGTAGTCAATTTTTTGTGAATAGTTGTATCATTGGTTATTGTAATGTATATGGTACATGTTATAAGATGGTTACGAAATTGTGCCGATATGTGTTAGTTTGTTGTTACATAATTTGATACATAATAAAGTAGTCAACATTGTCACTGTTATGTATCATATACCCAGGGGCGAACCTAGGTTGTGTCAAGGGGGTTCACCCGAACCCCCTCGGTCGAAATATTACGTTATATATATAAGGCCAAATTTTGATTTTAAGTGTACATATATTAAAATGAACCCTCTGAAAATAAGTGAGAAGCTTTAGCTCAATGGATATCTCATGCGCAACAATTCCTCTTCTCTTATTTTTTACCCTTTTTAATGCATGGAATTGGGCTCAACTTTTGGGCTTGGATCATCTTCTCTTTTTCATTAGTTTTTCTCTTTTATGTCATTTTTTTTCTAATTTGTTTTTGTTCAAATTTATTAGACACATTTTTTTTTATTCTTCTTATATCTATTAGTCATTTTATTTCAGCATAATTTTATGGACAACTCTTTAAAAATGATGAATTATATATATATAAAGATAAATTAGATGTAATTGAATGAAGAAACTAATAATCGTCAATATCCTTTTAATAAAATATATTTAATAGAATTCATGGAATCTATTTTCTATTTTTTCAATTCAATTTTAGAGAGATGAAAACTAAACTTATTTGATTTATTCGTCATTTTTTTTCAACAAGTGATGACTAACCTAGTAAATTAAACTACATGAACTAAAAAATTGACGATGCCATTTATTTATCTTTTGAATATGCATTATAATATTAGTAAATCTATACTTACACACTTTTAGAGAATCTTGATAATTTTCCTAGTAATATGTGTTTGAATGGATACTAATTTTAAAATTTTAAAAATGCAAAATAAAGTAAAACATTACAAAATAAAAGTATAAAAAGTACAAGAAATTTTAAGAATGTTCAATGGAGTAGGGTAAAAATAGGAAGAAATGCTTAATGCAGTACGATAAGGTAATATAAATTTAGAGGGTTAAGGGAAATATTTTTCTTCTCTGTCTCGCTTTCTTTTTCATCCTTTAATTTTCACTTGTTTTAGGAATTAACTTATGTAATACAACTAATCCACTAATTTTTTTTATCAACGTAGCTTTGTTCTCAATATCTTTGATTAGTTTGGTGTTAACTTTTATCAACCAATGAGATACCTTTACAAAAAGCATGTCGGGGTTACTATGCTCACCGCGCACTTACATTACCACATGAGCTTCTTCTTTAAATTTCGAACCCCCTGGGCTTAATTCCTGGATCCGCCAATGCATATACCTATTATTGGAATTGATACTTACTGCTCTAATTATAGAACATTATGATTAATGTATCAAGACTATTTTTGGATAATATATACATATACATAGCCTTCTAAGTTGGATAAGATTGAACTAAAATTAAAGATCGTAGATACATAACACACAACTGATTTGGTATTGTTTAAATAGCCTTTTAAATTTGAATAGGATTAAAGATACATTGTAGAACTTGATACATATTGTTTACATCCCTACTATATTCAAATAGGGCGAAACGTCGCGGTGACTCAAAAAATAATCAATTGAGTCGATTGCAAAAGAATTTTAAGAATAAACAAATTTTAAAGGGGTCGCCACCTAATTTTAGGAAAAACTAAGAAACCATTAAGTGATCTACGAAACCAAGATTCTAAGTAAGGGTTCAGGTTATTCCGAAGGAAAGGTGTTAGGAATCCTTCGAAACCCATAACTATGGGTCTCGATTGAATTCATTTTTTCAAATTGAGAAGGAGGATAAAATAATGTACAAGTATAATAAATATGCAATATATAAACAAGTAATATAATAAAACAATAATATAGGAATTGGCCTAAATTTTTCTATTGTCAATAATATACAATAATAAATAAGAGTATAATTTGAACCTAATTTGAATAGCTTCAATGGGAAGCACCTCCGGGTACCTGTAAAGACACTTAGTAAAAGTGTTAGTAATAAATTAACATGAATAAAAATAAATGAATCAAAGAATAACTTAAAAATAAAAATTCGTCTTATTAACATGGAAGGCCTTGGAAATCGACAGTAATTTCTTCATCGGCCAATTTTATCAAACAAAGAAATATGAACTTAACTAAATTTCCGTCTTTTACAATGTGGAGGCCTCGAAAACCGACGGAGAGATTTTTTCATTAGCCATTTTTAACAAACAAAATACATGAACTTAAGCGAAATTTCCGTCTTTTACAATGTAAAGGCCTCCAAAACCGACGGAGAGATTTTCTCATTGACCAATTTTAACATAAAACTTATATAAACTTAAACTAAATTTCCGTCTTTTAAAATGGGGAGGCCTCCAAAACCGATGGAGAGATTTTTTCATTGGCTAAATTTAACTCAAACAACAAAAGGTAGCCACATGGAATTGACAAAACAAGATTTGTTGATATCTTCTTAAACGGTGAATGATATCAATCCAAATAAATTAATTAAGACTAAATATATGTGAGCCAAATGGAGCAGCAATACAAATCTAAAGTTATTGGAAAGTGGAGAAAATAATAAAATAAAATAAAAACCATCACATACGTTCATGTATAAAAAATGCAAAAATTACAACTAACTTAAACAAATGAAGAGCACATTACTTTCAGAACATAAAATGGCAAAATTAATATCATGAAACATTGAAGTCGAGCAAGAAACCAACAATAAGAAAATCAACAAACTTAAACAATGACAGTAACATAATCACCGGAAGTAGGCTTAAACAAAAGCAATGAAATCAAACTTGTAATAAATATAATCAAGCAAATACAAATAAATACAGATCTAAGAAAATGAACTCATATTTATAATATCTACCTAACATAAAATCTCTAAATTTAGAAACTAAAATGAAAATACCTGACCTTGTTGTGTTGCTCCGGTTCATGAGCTCCTCGCCGGAGTTTGAACATCCGATTATTGTAGCTTATCGAAAGATCAGCGGTGCGGTGAAGATCTGGTGGTGTTGAGTTGCTGGCAGCAGCGATGGTTATGGATGTGGGTCTGGTGGTTCGGAGTTCATGGAGTTGCCGGAAAATAGTGAAATAGGTGTTTGGAGGTGTTGGTCATTTCTGGTGGTTATTGGGTGTTTGGAGGTTGTTTTGGAGGGGAAATGGGTGAGGTTTAGGCTGTTGTTGGAGAGAGTTGCTTCAGGCGGCTGGTTGGGTGGTGGAAGCTCACCGAAAAATGGGTCGGAAAGGTGGAGGAGATGGAGTTGTTTGATGGCTGAAACAGAAAAGCAAGAGGTTGTTTGGTTTCTTGGTCCAAAAAAAAGGTTTCAGGCTCAAAGTGGAAAAAACTAGGGATTAATGTCATTTGGTAGGCTTTGAAAGGCACATCGGATCAAAGAAGGCCTACAATCATTTCCCAAACCAAACAATACTCACGATTTCGCCTTGATAAACATTCAAGCCAAGTTCTAGATCAACAGTGCGATGCAAATAAATTTTGATCTAAAAGTTCACCACACAATACACATGAAACCAGAGATTGGTTTTATTCTTATCTTGAATGCATGTAAGAGAATTTTCAAGAATCACAAAAGTACAAATGAGAGGTACCACATGAATCTATGGTTTACCACAAAGTCAGTCATCTTGATCGTATTGAATATTTTGCATGCTCCTAAGTGTATTGGTCTCATTTGAGCTGAAGACATGACTCTTTTAATATGTACAAAACATTTTTTTTTAAAGAATAAATATCGAATCCAAGAAGGGCTGCCTATGTATCTCATCGAAATGAAAAATCAGGTGCGCGTAGTTCATGTAGATATGTTTTTTGAAAATATGCACAAACTATTTAAATTTTTTTTTTATCTTTTTAATTCAAAAGAATGAATACCGAACCCAAGAAGGGCTGCCTACGTATCCTATCGAGATGCGAATCAGATTCGTTTAGTTCGTTCAGATATGACTTTGAAAATATGCACAAACTATATATATATATTTTATTTTATTTTACTTTTGAAAAAATGAATACCGAACCCTAGAAGAGTTGCCTACGTATCTCACCGAGATGAGAATTAGGTTCGCGTAGTTCGTTCAGATATGACTGCAAATATGCACAAACTATATATTTTTATTTTTATTTTACTTTTGAAAAAATGAATACCGAACCCAAAATGGGTTGCCTACGTATCTCATTGATATGCGAATCGGGTACGCGTAGTTCGTTCAGATATGTCTTTGAAAATATACACAAATTATTTGACTTTTTTTTAAAACTTAAATGAATGAATACCGAACCCAAAAAAGGGCTGCCTACATATCTCACCGAGATGAGAATCAGGTGCGCGTAGTTCGTTCAGATATGACATAAAATAATTTCAAAATTCAGACAAACTCGGAACGATTCATTGTATCCTATTAACTGTCGATCTTTGTACTATTTGTTGAATGTGGTCTTTTTTATTTTTTACAATAACCACTTGTTGTTGTATTCTTTTTTTTTAATGTCCCTCGAAACTATGTCTTCTCCAAATTATCCACGAGAACCAAATATCATTATGACCATCCCCGACGACACGAGAACCAGACATCATTATGACCATCCCCGACTATCGTCGGGGATTATTTTTCTACAAAAATATGAGAAATGTGTGAGAACAAGATCTGCATGCAAAATAATAAAAATAAATAAGTGCAACCACAAAGTCAAATACTCCCCTGATTCATCTTTTTAATTGGTGTAGTGTCTTGTGAACTCCAAAGACTCAAATTTCACGAGTCCTCCTGTCCCTTGCAACTTCGGATGAACAAATGGCTTCCAAATTCTGACACAAATCAACCTCTCGCTTAAAAAGAAGAAAAACTCAAAAGATAAAAGTGTTAGTTCGTGTTCATAATGGATAATGCAAAATATCACACAAAGAATTAATCAAACACATAATTATTATTTTGATTGAAGACAAACTTAATTATATCACATAGCATACAAACAATTATTGCGCGTCCCATACAAATATGTGACCCATTTGTGCCAAGGGTAGGCCTACCGATCTGAAGAATGTATAACGTCATTTGACTACATTCTATTGTCCCCAAAAAATTAAAATCTACACAAGCATCGTAAATAAATTGAATGGGGATACATAACAGGGAAAAATGATACAAATAATCGGTCCCACACAGGGGTACAATCATATACTAAGCATCCATCTCTAAATGTCAACGTCTTCAGATGCAATGGTAATTTGATTCTTCTTTAACTTGAACAAATTTTTAAACTTCCTAACCCAAGGAACATTGTTTTGTCAAATGACGTATACATTCTTCAAATTTAAACAGATACGAATGATTGTTTTTTTATTGACCAATGGGCCAAATGGACACAAGGTAGACTTCTAATGGGTCCAACACGCCTTGAGTGTTAGATCGACTTAGTTCAAAATGCGCTAGAAATTGAGATTTGGTTTCACTCTACGCTAGTTGACTAAGAGTGACTTTTGAAAGATCGGGAACCCAAGTGGACAACTTAGGCTGGAATTCAAGACAACCATTGGACACAAAATGTACCAATAAATCGCCGATCCTTTCGAGAAAAGGTTGAGTATAAAAAAGTCCGACTGTAATTCCGCAAAACCGTCCTTTAATATACTATACATACAACAGAAATATCATGAAATGCAACGACCATTTATATACAGTTTAAACAAATAATGAATAAATAACAAGTATAATATATAAATAATCAACAAAATATACAAGATATGATGAATAACATAATAAAACAATAACTTCTCAATTTGAAAAAAATATACTCATAATGGATAGAACCTCTGTGTCTCCAGCGGAGTCGCCATTCTATTTACATCCCTACCATATTCAAATAGGGCGAAACGTCGCGGTGACTCAAAAAATAATCAATTGAATCGATTTAAAAAGAATTTTAAGAATAAATAAATTTTAAAGGGGTCGCCACCTAATTTTAGGAAAAACTAGGAAATCATTAAGTGATCTACGAAATCAAGATTCTAGGTAAGGGTTCAAGTTATTCCGAAGGAAAGGTGTTAGGCATCTTTCGAAATCCATAATTGTGGGTCCCGATTGAATTCATTTTTTCAAATTGAGAATGAGGATAAAATAATGTACAAGTATAATAAGTACGCAATATATACACAAGTAATATAATAAAACAACAATATAGGAATCGGCCTAAATTTGCATATTGTCAATAATATACAATAATAAATAAGAGTATAATTTGAACCTAATTTGAATAACTTCAATTGGAAGCACCTCCGGGTACCTGTAAAGACACTTAGTAAAAGTATTAGTAATAAATTAACATGAATAAAAATAAATGAATCAAAGAATAACTTAAAAATAAAAACTCGTCTTATTCACATGGAAAGCTTTGGAAATCGACGGTAATTTCTTCATCGGCCAATTTTATCAAACAAAGAAATATGAACTTAACTAAATTTTCGTCTTTTACAATGTGGAGGCCTCGAAAACTGATAGAGAGATTTTTCCATTGGCCATTTTTAACAAACAAAATACATGAACTTAAACTAAATTTTCGTCTTTTACAATGTAAAGACCTCCAAAACCAACGGAGAGATTTTTCTCATTGGCCAATTTTAACATAAAATTTATATAAACTTAAACTAAATTTCCGTCTTTTAAAATGGGAGGCCTCCAAAACCGACGGAGAGATTTTTCCATCGGCCAAATTTAACTCAAACAACAAAAATAATATATTAAAAAACAACAAACAACAAAAGGTAGCCACATGGAATTGACAAAATAAGATTTGTTGATATCTTCTTAAACGGTGAATGATATCAATCCAAATAAATTAATTAAGACTAAATATATGTTAGCCAAATGGAGCAGCAATACAAATCTAAAGTTATTGGAAAGTGGAGAAAATAATAAAATAAAATAAAAACAATCACATACTTTCATGTATCAAAAATGCAAAAATTACAACTAACTTAAACAAATAAAGAGCACATTAGTTTCAGAACATAAAATGACAAAATTAATATCATGAAATAGTGAAGTCGAGCGAGAAACCAACAATAAGAAAATCACCAAACTTAAACAATGACAGTAACATAATCACCGGAAGTAGGCTTAAACAAAAGCAATGAAATCAAACTTGTAATAAATATAATCAAGCAAATACAAATAAATACAGATCTAAGAAAATGAACTCATATTTATAATATCTACCTAACATAAAATCTCTAAAGTTAGAAACTAAAATGAAAATACCTGACCCTGTTGTGTTGCTCCGGTTCTTGAGCTCCTCGCCGGAGTTTGAACATCCGATTATTGTAGCTCATCGGAAGATCAGCGGTGCGGTGAAGATCTGGTGGTATTGAGTTGCTGGCAGCAGCGATGGTTATGGAGGTGGGTCTGGTGGTTCGAAGTTCATGGAGTTACCGAAAATGAGTGAAATAGGTGTTTGGAGGTGTTGGTCATTTCTGGTGGTTATTGAGTGTTTGGAGGGGAAATGGGTGAGGTTTAGGCTGTTGTTGGAGAGAGCTGCTTCAGGCGGCTGGTTGGGTGGTGGAAGCTCACCGGAAAATAGGTCGAAAAGGTAGAGGAGATGAAGTTGTTTGATGGCTGAAACAGTGAAGCAAGAGGCTATTTGGTTTCTTGGTCTAAGAAGATGGTAGAAGCGTGGTGGTTTTCGATTTACTGGGCAGCAACAAGAAAGAGAGGAACAAATTGGTTTTAATCTGATTGGGATCTTTGGGTGGTGGCGGCCATGGAAGGAAAGTGGGAGAGGAAAAAATTAGGGTTTTTGCCATTTAAGAAATTCTTCCACCTAAAAAATAATTCACCACCTCCCACTTAATGACTAAGAAATGAGTTAAATAGAAAATCAAAAATTATCTATAGTACAATACCATTATATAAAATCAAAAATTATCTATAGTACAATACCATTAAGTAGTATGTATCAAGTACATTTATATTGAGCAGGATAAAAACCGTAGATACATCGTTTCGTTGTGTATATCTATTTTTCATGAAAGTTTTCATCATCAAAATCTATATGTATCAGAAAATTGTGGATGAAAAAGCTAAAAAGGTTATTTTTAAAAAAAATGATAATTCAAGAACTGGAAAGAAAAAAAATTGATGAACAGATAGTTCTACCTCTTTAGGAACTTTAAATCGATGAACTGGAGAAAGAATATATTTGAAATTCAAAAATAGAATAATGAAGGTAACTACTGATCCGTGGGAGTGATTTCAGTCGTGAAATAGGAACAAAAATTGCTGGGTTAGAGGGCGGTGAGTTATGTATCTAGAAAAGGAGAGAATGAGAGAAAATAGAGATTTTTGTAATATTTTAAAATGCTAGGAAATTTTAGAGAATATGGAAAGAAAGATTGTGTAGTTAGGTAATTTTTCCAATTTAAAACTTACTTAATAATAGTTATTTGGAAAATCACACCATATACACATTTAAGAGACAATATTACGAGTTTTAAACTTACTCTTAAAAAATTCTTACTTATAACAGTTTAATTACGGATTATAACATATCAATTAAATTTAACTTTATTTAAAAATCAATTAAAATTTACTTCATTAAATAATTAATCTTTTTATATTTTTATATTATTAATTATTTAATTATATTGATTGCAGTTCCTTTTAAATAATTAATAGGTGAGAGAAATAATATTAATGAGAGAGAATCAATTTTTAATTATCTAATACACCTTTTAAGGGATTTTTTAACTTATTCAAATAACTTTTACTTATTAATGACTATTGGGGCCTTTAATTTTTTTAAAATAAATAAATTTATCACCGTATATTTTAACATGTAATTTTCTCTCTCTTTAATCTATTTGTTTTGCTTTTCTTGATTTTTTTAAATTTTAAATTTTGATATTATTTTTTTTTTATCTAATTTTTTTAGAATTAAGAATTCTATATTTTGAAAAATTGATTTCGTTTTTTATTTTAATTAGTCTAAAACTTGATTTCTTGAGAGAAAAAATTGTTTTACTTAAGTTTTGAACTTGTTTTTGGTGTGTTTTTCTATATCTAAAATATTGTTTTGTCGGTGAAATAAGTATATTTAATTCTGAAATTTGTTGATATATATAGATAATATGAGATCATAAAATCTTTAATAAGGATTTCTTAAGTTTTAGCTTAAATATGATAAAAAAAAATCACACTTGAATACGGAATATAAATTGAAGAGAGAGGAAAATATAGAACTTGTATTAATTATTGCAGTTTAGACTTTTAA
>JAJOOR010002391.1:0-28478 GCA_036250505.1 Solanum acaule | reverse complement strand
TTATTTTAAAAAAAATGAAAATAAGAATAATTATTAATTCACTAAAAAGCAGTTTTTACCGCTTATAAAAAAATGAAATTTTACAGTTACTTTAATTTTTTTACTGTTTTTCAAAATTTTAATAAAAATTAGAATTGTAAAATTTGAGTGTAATTTGTTAATTTCAAAATTCAAAAAAAATAAAATCAACACGTTAGTCATTTCAGAATTTTCAGGAATAAGTTGGCATCAATTTGGAAAATTAATATAAAATCTGAAATTGTAAATAATAATAATAATAATAATAATAATAATAATAATAATAATAATTTATTATTATTATTATTAAATCAACTTAAAATCGGAAAATAAAAATTACAAACAGAAAAGGAAAAAAAAAACCGAAAACACTGGATTTTAGTTGAAATTTTTATTTTAAAAAAAATATAACTTCCCACGTTACTGTTACTAAAAGGGAAAAAGAATACGTATTTTGGACCAAATCAAACTTTTACCACTTAATGAATTAAATTAAAATTTAGCATTATTTATTTTTTTTAAAAAAGAGATAACTACCAAAAAAACAAATATTTTTAATATATATATATATATATATATATTATATTATTAATTATTTATCTATCTTTTAAGGAAATATGCAAAATTTATGAATTATTATTAATATTAATTTAAAATCTGAAAAAAAATAAAATTGTTAACACTCAAAAAAGATATGATTTTGCAAAAACAATTAATACAATATAAAATAAAATAAAATAAAAAATTACGTAACTCCAAACGGATAAGTTTTTGAAATTTGAGTGATTAATTTTAAAAGATAATAACTAATTTTATTCCTACAAAATAGTTAACCGCATAACACACATTTAAATAACAAAAATCATTCTTAACTACACCATTTTCATATTCCCAAAAACTGTACTCATTTCAGAATTCTTATTCTCTTAAGCATGGTAACATTTTTTGCTTTTCAAGTTTGCTTTTATGATTAGTTCATGAGTATGAAGAGAAGATCATTTGGTTTAGAAGAGTTCAGAAATAGATTGATATTTCTTTTAAGATAAGTTCATAGTTTTTCATATCAATGAAAATGAGTATGTTTAATTTTGTTTAAGATAAGAAAGGAGTATGTGTTACGTTATACTATTAATCAATAGGCTTATTTAAATTTTGAAAGGAATTATGTTTAGCTTTTGTTTTATTGCAGGTATGTTGCCGGTTGATAGATACTACTCTACTTCTTAGATCCATGATATAATAACATGAATTGATCTGAATTTTGAAATATATACAATATGTATATATTACATAGAAATATGACTTTGTTCTCTTTCTCTGTTTTTTTGCAGGGAAAATAATTTGCAAGAAAGTGATAATTTTTTGTATAGTTTAAACTACCAAGCAAGATAAGATAAGAAAACACTATGTTAGGAGCCTCTGGATGATATTGCAAGTTGTTACTATGAATAAAGGTAGAGGAGTGGCGGCATTACTCATTAGTCGAGGGCCTTCATGGGTTTGTCCCAATCTCATATATATCAATGGTTAACAATCAATTTCACTCTATAACAATTACCATCTCAATCTGAAAAGAGGTAAAAATCTAAATATATTAACAACAATAATAACATACTTTGCAATGATTCAAAACTATTCTTAAAATAAATGAATTTTTAAATACAAGACCTGTTTTTGTGAAATTATATCAAAATATTTCTAACTACACATTATCGTTCCATGTCGGAGTCCTAAAACCTGAAACCATAAATCAATGTATGTTTAGGACTTCTCTACTTTCTTTTTATTTTTGGAATTTATAAAAAAATTATATCAACTATTTAAACTATAAAATAAATTTATTATATTTATATAATTTCTGCATACAAACAATTGCTAAAAATTTCAAAATATGAAAATCGGAATAACTGAAAATTGTGCCATACTTTTCTACTTATAGTTATTTTTATTTGATACTTCTTTTTTCTTTTAAAAATTTCATAAAGTCGAAGTATTTTAAGTTGTAAATCGAAAATCCAAAAACGAAATTTAACAAATGAAAATAAAACACTTACGATAGCACTAAAAAATTAAATCCCACTTTTTAAAACTCTATTTTATATCAAAAGAGAAATTACTTTTTTATAACTATTGCAAGGTCAATTTTATCTCCCAGAAGGGTTAAATTGATTTATTTATCTTTAAACGAGATATATTTTTAATGTTATTCAATTAGTTACTTTTATTTTTATTAATTATGTCAATTTATAATTTGTGTAAATACAATTATTTTTAAAAAAGTATACGAATTTTGATAGTAGATTTAAATGATAAAAAAAAATCCTACAATCTAATGGTAGTTTAAAATAAACGAAAATTTTACTAGAAAAAATTAACTATATTGTATTAAAGGAAAATAATAGACCAAAATATTAAAATATTGAATAAAAATCATATAAAATTCAAATTCAAATTTTATTTATCCATATAAAATATTTAATTGATATTGCACAAAATATAAAAATAATTATCAACAAAATTGAAATATCTTAGATCAATATTGAATTGAATATTAAAATAATTCCAAACAATAACTGAAAGTAGTATTTAAATTTTAAAAATAAAACAAGCCTAAATTTGTGTCATACTTTCCTACTCATATTTATTTTCATTTGAATACTTCTTTTTCCTTTTAAAAATTTCATAATTCAAAGTATTTTATATGGATAAATCGAAAATCCAAAAAAGAAATACTTCTGTTTCCTTTTAAAAATTCATAATTCAAAGTATTTTAATTTGTAAATTGAAAAATAAAACATTACAAACTCAAAATTAAAGAATATCACTGAAAAATTAAATCACACTTTTCTTAAATCTATTTTATAGGAAATTAGCAAGTACTTCAATATAACAATTACAAGGTCAATTTTATTTCCCACGGGGTTAAATTGATTTATTTATTTATAGTGTTATTGTAGTTACTTATTTTTATTAGTTGGGTGAGTCTAAATTTGATACATTAGTTTTATTGTAGTTACTTATTTTGTGAAGCTTTTTTCTCTTGAATTATGGAGGTTTAATTTATTATATTTAGATTACATGTATAATGTACCAATTATACATGTAATCTACGTAGTACAATTATTTTTCATAGTTATAGAATCTTATAATATATATAAGAATCTTATAATATATATAAGATTATTATTTGTTGATAAAATGAAAAAATCTCAAAATCAAGTGCTCGGTTATTATTTGTTGATAATGCTAAAGAACTTCTCAAATTTGTCTCTATTTCTTCGATTGCAATGGTAATAGAAAATTAACATTATATTATTATTGTCAAATTTAGACAATGAACTAATCTTATATGTTGATTTAGTTACACAAATATTCTATTAAAGCATTATCAAGTTGCAAATTAACATTCTCTCAACAATATTACCTTTATAATAAATCAAATTTTAAAATTATCAATAAATCAATATTTATGATTACAAATATCAATTAACCGCGCAACGCGCGGCTACGTGTACTAGTATTACTAAAAACAATTGATTTATATTTTTTCAAATTAATATATTTCAATTGAATTGATCATAAAAACTAAAAGTATGAAGTATCTACGAACATCGTAAAATGTATGTTTGATAAAAAGATTAATACATAAATAAAATGTCATAAATTATTAAAATGTTTGACAAAAAGATAATCTATCAAGTCTAATTGAAAAATGACTTGCAATGTGAATTCAATATTACTAAACAAATGAAACTGAAAATATAACATAAGTTATAAATTCAAAACAATAAATTTAACATAATACTCTTATCGCAAATTTCAACATAGCATACATAAATATGATTTATTTTATTTTTTTATTAAAAAAACGTAAGTCTATAACCTTACTTAGCAATAAATTCTATTTTAATTTAAAAATTAGAATACTAATAAAATTATGCTGAGAAATTTTCTTTGAACAACGAGCTCCCTTGAAATTTTCTTTATGAGAGTTTTATTTCAAAGATAATTTATTTGTTAAAGCCTAAAGGTGAAAGTTATTTGATTACTAGACAGTAGACAGTAGACAGCAGGTGACCCCTTTAACCAAAAGTAGTTTACCTTTGTTGAAATTAATAGGAATCTGTTTGGGATAATCACACAGTGAAAGATGATTTATATAGAAAGAAATCTTCCGAAATTTTAATTGCCCCATATATAAAAGTCATTGTACAAATATATAATTACATCTCGCGATTGCTACTTTTAAACATAAATCAAGTTCAAGATTTGAAATTAAAATCGTTATTTCATTCAATACGGTTGAAAATAATAATTCAAAATTAGAGACTTGGAATAGGAATTCTAAGTTGATTAGGATTTGTTATTTTGAATATTTACTTATTTATGTTTAATTACGATTTGTTAGTTAGAGTGTATCCTAGTCCTAATTTAATTTAATTTTTACTTTTATAAATAGAGATGTTACTGTTATTTTCAATACACAGAAATACACCGAAATATATAAAAAAAACTAGAGTTTATAAATAAGATATTTTCCTTTCAAATGCAGTTAGCTATGTTCCCAGCCCAACATAGGGCAGAATGTTTTATCTTAAAATTAGCTTGTTGAAAACTATTCCCTCTGTCCCAATTTATGTGACTTACTTTCTTTTTTAGTCAGTCCCAAAAAGAATAATATGTTTCTATATTAAGTAACAATTTAACTATAATATGTCTATTTTACCCTTAATGAAATGATTTACAGCCACACAAATTTCTATCATTCATTTTAGACCACAAGTTTTAAAAGTCTACCTTTCTTTCTTAAACTCTATGCCTAATCAAACTACTTCACGTAAAATGGGACGGAGGGAATAAAAAGTAATACACTTGTAATAGTAATTCTTACCAACAACTAATAATATGGGAGACAAGCGAAGAAGAGAGGGACCAGCAATTAGCAATCCCTATCAAAAAAAAGAAGAGATATGCCCATGTGATAAAACAGCTTTTTTAGCTGAAACTGAAAGGGGAGTGATCAAAAAGGAAAAAAGATAGTTCTACAAGTAATAATGCAGCATGTGATTGCCCAAAATTTAGCTCAGTGCTTATACTACTTTTTCCAATTTCAAGTCCACTGTTGCCTTTCACAACTCCTTTTTCCATATGTTCAGTTAGAAAGCAACATCATAGCATGGACACAGACAAACAATGGAAAACACAAAGGCATGTCCGCCACCTAATAAGTGGAATCAAGAGAAGATAAGGTTTACGCATAATTTCATATATAAGTGCAATTTGAAGAGGATAGATCTAACTTAGGCAAATCATCCGCAACTTGAAATGTTACACAAAAACTCCTATATCTTTCAATCAATGAAAAACAAACAAATCATTTAAAATTACCTAAATATCCATCCTCATCAACAAGCAGGCACGTTCTGTTTTAAATTCCTTTGGGAAACCTAAATACCCGATTAACAAGCTAACACGTTGACGGAGAGCTGTTTTAACTCACTCTTATGTAATAAGAGAAAATATATATAGCAGCAACCCTTTCACATGTAATGCAACGACAAAAATCAGACATTACTATTAATTAATTAATTGGGTTGAAACTGCAGTACAATCATCTGTAGGGATAGCTAAGAATGCAATATATGTAGTGCATATCACCACAATGTTCAACATCATATTTATACATGGAAATGGAATGAATCATTTCCAATGATAATTGATTTGCTTTCAATTGTACATCTCCTTCAAGGCATCCTATGATAATTACACTTCTTCCCAACAAATACTACTACTTACTTTCCATCTTTTTAATACTAATTTACCTCTTTCTTCTAATAAAATCTCCAAATATTATTAGGTATATACTCTAGCTAGTAGTGTAATGTGGCACAAACACTACTGGCTAGCTAGCTAGCGTAATATATACGAGGATTATAAACTCACCTAATCTAATCTCCAAAATATTTCAAAAAATAAATATAAAAATCAGAAGAATTTTAATATCCAATCTAAACTATAATACACTCATACTTGCATAAAATTGGAGAAATTATGAAGGTGCCAAAATCTTCTTACTCATAAAAGCCATAATAACATTCATTTTGTGACATCGATGCAAACTCATATTTAAGTAGAATTATTCAACCAAAAATATGGATGTATTGTGAACTAGTAATATTAATTCACTCCAACTAATATTTTCGTTATAGAGTATATCAATAAAGTTGGGCATCCTTGGGATATCTTGTTTGTTCTTTCTTTTCCTATGGGCCTAAATCAAAAGCCCACACCATTTGCAACTCTCCTTAAATTCGCATTTTTTCAGTAGAGATAAACATGTGATACAAAACATACTTCAATAAATTCTGCCTCATTTGCGTGTGTGTGTTGGGGTGGGGCCAGTACAACATTATAAAAACATTGTTTCTACTTCTTTACACAATCAAACAGTTACTCCCTCTATCTAACCATAATTGTAAACTTGTGTGTTGTCTAACAATAATTGTCCACTGGAACAGGGATTAAGAAGTAGTAAATGATAGGGATACATCCCAAAACAGTATAGTGAACAAATAAAGATGGACGGAGGGAGTATAAATAATTGCAAGTAAATCTTGATCCTTCTCTTCTTTTTCTTTTTTGTTTTTTTGGAGATTTTTTACTTATAACTAAAAATGCATGCAAGAGTAATCACTGGACTTGGAATAGCAATACAGTACTAGTATTCAGTAAGCACAAAGTCAAAACGTCAGACCACCAACTGTTTCATAAGCTCTGAACTGATTACAGGAGCATATGCACTAGGCCTTTGACAATACATGCACATCAGCTACAGCAGACTTCATTTTTTGTTATAAGAAAAACAAGTTTTCTGTAATATGCTAGGGGATAACCAAGAACTATATAAAATATGCTTACAGATACACATGATCACTTGAGAGGAAGACAACCAGCAACAATGCTAAAGGCTTCCTGCACTGCTGTTCTCCGGGCTCTAAGAACAATATCAACCACCGACGAGTAAAGCCATTGAAGAACTTCAGAACACTTAAACCCACTGCAAGAAGCATGGAGTGAAGGTGTGTAGTTACAGGTTATGTAGGAAGATACTGGTTATGCGAGAACAACTGTGCCAAGCTTTGGTATTGACACCTGTGGATCTGATTTCAGGCATGAGAGAACACTCAAAGATCAAATATGATCATATAGAATACACTGATGATGAAATCCACAGTACTCTCCTCACCCTTCTCTTGAAGGCTTTGAAGATGAGCATATTACGGGTGGCTCTGATGATGAAAACTTCATTAGCAACACCAGATAATTCAGTTCTACAATAACGATATAGAATACACTGGAACTGGAAGCAAATGCATACCACCTCAACATTTTTTTCCCTTGTTCTTAATTGCTAACGCATCAATGGCAGGTGCGTTTCCCTTTCACCTCAACATTGATGCCAAATTTCTTCCTTCACTTCACCAAGAAGTTGGTGTTTACTTTCTGGATCTGCAGATCTAGTTGGTGATTGATGGTCTAGTCCAAATACAAACACAATTGGTGAAATCATATAGCACACTCCGGCTATATTTCAGCCATAAATGTAGCTATTCACCATTCACTGAACTTCCTCCTCTCAATCGCCTAGTGAAAAGTTGTATTCAAAACACATACAATTCCACCGCTCTCTCTATCTCAACATTCAGCGTCAGTGCGAGTTGTGTAAGGAGTCGAACCCTCTGCAAGCCCCACCCTGTCCACACTTCCTTCACTTCACAATATCATTACTGACAAAAGCCTGCCTGGTAGGAGATAGCTTTCACATCTGTCATCTTTTTCCTTCCAATTCCACAATCATCAGATTCCAATGGCACCACAACCAGTAATTATAAAATACTCAAGAACTCCTTTCGATTTGATGCTTATAGGCAAAAGAAGCATTGCCTACTGCATGTTCTAGCCACAAAAGAAGAAATGGCAGCTTGTCTGCTTATGAGGAACAGGATTTTCCAGTGGAACAGTAATCCTCTCTTGCCTCTCTTGGTGATCCAAAAATTCCCTATAGCAATCCCTACAGCAATCTAAACACAGATTGTCGAAACTGAATAATTCCTCATATTCACAATTATTTAAGCACCGCCCACAGTTGATACAACGTTTAATGCAGATAGTACAAGCTCTGCACGACTGAGCAGTAGATTTCTTCTTTTGGCAACTTTCTGAGGGGCAATCATAGACTACTCTTAGCTGCTGGCATTTAGGGCATATTTCAATATCAATAGCGTAATCATCATCAGAAGACACAGATAACTGGCCACCTTGGAGAAACCGTGGTTTACGAGTAGATGGCAGCTTGCTGCTATCAACACCTAACAAGACCTTGAACTCTTCAAAGTGTTGGTGTGTCATACCAAATAATCCATTAACCCCAAGGTACTTAAGTCTGGGTTTTCCTGCAGACATTAAGACCTTTAAGTTCCGGAGAATACCATCAGCTGTGAGTCTCACACATCCTGGGACACTAAGCTGCATTGATAAAAGTAAATACATGACATCAGAAAATATAAGAACAAAAAAATGAAACACTATTTTTTTTAAAACTAGGAAATGAAAAATTTACTAAACATTCAGAGACTTTGATGAACTTCCTGAAAAGGCAAAGCCAAGGGCCATAGCCAAGCATATTTTGATTGGTAAACTAGAGAAATGATAGTTAGACATGATGTCTCTATATCAAATAAAATTTATGAATATAACCCAACCTCCAAGAATAGGTCTATTGGTGTAATCTAAAAGCCAAAGAATTGCCTCAATTCAGTAATATAAGGCTAAATTAGGTCTTTTCACTGCACCAATTCTCTTGTTTTCCGAGACAGAATCTCCAGAGCTTTAAATTCTGCTAAAAATACCTCTATATCTTTTTTCACTTGATAATTTCAGCAATACGTATTTAAATAAATAATTATTATATCTTCTCAAAAAATATGAACAACTACATAAGTGCATTATAGAGGCAGTATTAAGATGTGATAGATGCCATAGTGTAGAATAGTATGAACACTCAAAAGGGAAGAAAAACAAAGGAATTCAACAGTGAAGGATCCTGATATCCACCTTTTCAGATAGGGTTAGATACAATAACAAGTGAAATAATGTTACATTTAGCCAAGTCCAATCAATAACATTTTTTGAACAAAACTGACACATTGAAAAGTTGCTATGTGAGGCAAATAAGGTGAGAGTACAAAAATTATGTTAGGCAAATAAGGTGAGAGTACAACAAATAATAGCGCAATAATAAGAATGCCAAACATGTATGCTATGCAAGCCTTACATTCATTATCAGACAAAACGAATCACGGTAAGTCTAACATATGATTACATCTTATAAGAAACTAGAATGATCTAAAGTAACAAACATAGTTAGGTAAGCAGCAAAAGAGAATAGCTGACCTTTTTCAGGCTAGAATTCCTTTCAAGCACACAATTCAAACTACTATCAGTGATCCTTGGGCAGTGCACAAGACTCAGAGAATGAAGATGGCCTTGAGCCCTGTCCGTCAACTTTATAAGAACATCATCTGTGATCTTATTACTCAATGGATAATCAACGTGAATATTTCTCCACAGAAGTGGATCACTACGCACCACATCTCTTAAAGCTTTGCAAACCCCTTCAACAGAAAGAAGGTCCTTCAATCCAAGATAATTAAGGGACAAATACAGCGCATCTGAAGGAGCACCTCCATCTGCATCACAATGATCATTCATGCCCGACTGATCTTCCTGAGCTGCATCTCTAAAAACCCAATAACAGGAATTCATAATATCCTCAATCTCAACATCCATCGGCAATCCCTCTCCTATATCAATCTCAGACACATAGGAGTTTTCCCCTACATCCTGGTGAACTCTGATAGCCCCTTTTACAACAATATTAAATTCCGCATACAATTGAACATCAACCTCAATCTCATCTGTACAGAAACCAAGATCTTTTAACCCAAAATCTTTGTTAATACCCTCTAACCAACCAGTGATTTTGGTACTAATATCCATATCAAAAGGATCCTGCGGCAACAGATCAACAATATCATCAGAACCCATCTTTGTGTTTTCATCTTTGTGGTCTTGAAAGTTGCCCTTTTCACAATTCAACTCCCAAAAATCACTAATATCATCAGAAACTATCTCAGTTTTTCCAGATTTGTGATCATGAAATTTGTCAATTTCACGATTCAAACCCCAAAAATCATCAAATCGGTCAAGCTTCTCATTTGGGTATTCCTTATCGAAATAACTATTATCTAACTTGGTCCCAGCTAAAAATCGTTCTTCTCGATTCAAGGACATATCGTCTACTCTAAAAATCAACCCAATACCCAAGGAAAAAGAAAGAAAAAAATAGGCCGTGCCCTAGGCGCAGAACGTATTGAACAAGAAAACCCTCAATTCTCGAATGCAGACTAAAACAAAAGCACCCAAAGATTTCACAGAGCTTCCGCCCAAATGGGTCAAGCAAAATTCCCCAAATTGTTGCAATGGATCAATCAAAATTCACCAAAATCGAACCCCACATTCCGGTATTAAACAGTAATCAATAGAAAGAACAAATCCCAGCTACTACGGAAACATATTTACGGTGTATTACACAAATCTAATGTGTGGGTGCGTGAGAGAGAGACAGAGATAGAGAGAGAGATTCAAGTCATATAGTATGAGATAAGAATAAGAATAAGAATAAGAGAGCGGTGATGATAAAAGGAATCTAACAATTCCAAGAAAGAAAGAAAATGGAAATTACCATAGTGGCGCAGATATGTACAATAAAACCTACACAATACAATGTGATGATGTATAGGTATTCCTGTATCTACATACTCTCGAGAATCGCTAATTTTGGTGAAAGAGAGAATTTGTATATGTGTCTCTCTGAACTATAGGTGTCGATTGGTAGAGATTGATCTGGCGCGAGAGACTTGTTCTTTTGTGTTACTTCAATTACCTCCGTATAAATTAGGTTACCAATTGGGCCTCTTTGGGCCTGCATTTTACTTTCTAATGCGATTGATTGTATATTAAAAAAACTGATTTGTTTTGTAAAAAGAAAAAATAATTAAATTTTAAATAAGCTCAGATTTGAAACATAAATTTTAATTTAAAAAAATTAAAATTTTATGACCAAACATAATAGTTATTTTGGTTGTTGGGACGGTTCTAGGGTGGGGCTAATAGTTATACACGTAAGTATTTGAAATTCAAATTAAAAGTATTTTAAAATTAATTAGTATGAAATCACATGATTTATATTTCATCATTAGAAAAGGGTGGTAAAATAAGGATAATTTTCTTAGCGAAGAAGTTCTTTACACACTAAGGAAAGATCCAATCATGTCACATTCACTTTTTTCTCTAAATAGTAATATTTTTATTTAGTCGTTTTCTCATCCATTTCAAATTATTTGTAAAGATGTATAGTATTAGTACCTTAAAATTGACATCTATTGCCTAAATATATCATATATGTTGTAGGGGACCAATAAGATAAAAAAAATAATCTCAAAGACATTGGCATTAACAATTTAGTTGGTAATCGTATACTAATTGTCTCTTACACTCGTCATTATCACATCTCCATGTAATTCACTTACCAAATTAATACAAGACTTTGTGTTTATGCTTGCAGAGCAATTTTTTTGACAATTGACATGCCACAAAATAATAAAATACAAGAGAACTAGACCAAATACGTTCAAGTTATTGACTCATTATACTAGATAATATTGATGAGTCACTTATTCAAGTGCCTCTTAATAACGGATCAAGAAATACCATGCATGATTAGAGGAATACTTTTATTTTCTTATTAGGTTTCGATGCCTAGGGAATCTATGATAAAGAAGAATATCAAAGTTATGACAAAAGTTTTTTTTTTAATGAATATTCATTGTCTACACTTGTGACATGTGGGGTAAAAACTTGGCTTCCAAGGTGTTCTTTCCTTGACAATTCTACCACTCACAACACTTGCTTTCTTAACGGAGTAGTTCACAAAACTACTTTTGGAGAAAAAGGGGATGGAATAACAGTCAAACATGAAAAGAAAGCAAACTAATAAATGGTCTAAAAATCAAGTATGGATTCCTCACGCCTCTTTCACCATTTACCCTAATTGTCACTGTCTGTAAAGAGTTGAAAAGGTGACAGAATGCTGCTTATTATGAAATGTTTACACACTATATCCACTCATTAACTACAATTACTGAATCATTTATAACCATTATTATGTCTATTCCTTAGGATTCAGAAGAATTACTGTATCAACCTTATCACAAACGAGTATACCAAACTAGTTAGAATCAGCTATATGAATCCTCATTTTACATTTTTAGTTAAAGGGGGTCTTTATTCACTATTAGGAAAAAAACAAGGAATATTCAGATACTCTCATTTATTAGCTTAAAAAAGATGAGATTATTACATGCAAATATATTTGTGATACACGGACTATTTGTTACTTCTCAATAAGTTTGCACATAGGCAGGGTACTACATGGCAAAAGTGACAAGGTAACACTCATCTGCAATACTTTTCCAAACTTATAGTGTGGGAGGGATCCATATATAGCCATGAGTTTGAACGTAACCGGCATTTTGCAACAACTCATCTGCTTCAGCAGGGCCTCTGCTGCCTGGCTTGTATGGAATTGGCTTCACCTCTCCATTGTCAATTCTATGCAAAAGAGGGGTAAAAATCTCCCAAGCCGCCTATATTTAACAGAATAAGAGTTACCATCAATTGTGTTTATGCAACGGGTACAATGTATATACCTAAAACAAAATGCACTACGTACCTTGAGCTCATCCCTACGCACAAAATGCTGCTGATCCCCTCTTATTCTGTGAAATGAGAAAACATTGTTAGCACACTATGTTATTTGCCAATATGTGTAATGCAAGAACCAAACAAGTTAAAACTAAGGACATGCACAAAGGCTGAGAAGCATACGTGTCGAGAATCAGACGTTCATAAGCCTCTGGAATGACGACCCCTTGGTAACGCTGCCCATACGACAGGTCTAATTCACTTTGAACAGTTGACATTTCAAGCCCAGGTTTCTTGACCTACATGAGAGAAATAAAAGATGTGTCACCAAGGAGCACGAGCAAAAGAGCTGTTCCTTTTCTTCTCTTCTCTTTCCTTGAAATGAATGAACAATGAATAAATAGGTGAACCTCCATATTCTCTTAAACTCAGATAATGAACAAAATAGTGGCTCCTTCTCTCTGTCTCAATATCTCTTACATTGTAATTTGAACACTTCCTGGCCTGGCCAGCTCAGAAACTATTTGATGAACAACCAAACTGATAGCTTGAACAGAACAAGTAGCACAGAATTATTCTTACCGTAAGCTTCATGTACATGGCTTCTGAAGGTTGGAGGCGTATCACAAACTCATTTCTCCCCTGCTTTTGACCTGTTTAATATGTCACAAAAGGTATTTTTCCATCATTGAACTTGACTGAAAATCTGATACACAGCAATGAAGTCACAAAGGGAACAAGTAGATGACCAAGTAGAATGCATAGAGAGTTTATGGAAAACCAAAAATGAAATCATGGCATTAAATGGCCTAGCAATGCTGAACTTCAATTGGGAGAATTAAAAGCAGAAACTATGATTTAACCTATGAACATAAAAGCTCTATCCCAAGCTTGCGATACTATTGTCTTTGCAGCCTTCTTGACGACTAACCTAAAGCTCCAGCCTTTTGTAGAAACACTTTTTAAGATGAGCTTTTTTTATAGATTACTGGAAGGAGCTAACTATTCAAGTAGAAAAGCACTCTGACATGCATGCATAAATATCATCAACAGAAGAGAGTTCATCTTTTAAGTTTCAACTACTTCTCACAATCAAATCACATGCTTCACAAATGAAAACAAAATGCAGGTGATTTCTATATGAAAAAAGAACAGTAACCCAAGTTTGCATCACTTCTTGAGATACCATCCACGTATCAACCAGAAGTAGCTCTGTTTCTGGCTTAAGTAAATTGATACATTAGTGGTGATGCAGTTTGCCACTATAGGTGATGAAATTTGATAGTCTATGTAACATGAGCTAACAATCAAACATCTACAAAAATATTAGGAAGTAAGACAAAAAATGGTATCCTTAGAAAGATCCTGACACATACATCTAAATATATCACCAGGAACATCCTTAAACTGCACTCGTATTTCTGCCTTTCTTGAATTTAGTGCTTTTCCAGCCTTCATTATAAAGGGGACACCTGCAGCAGGTAAGCCACATATACATAAGATACCCAAGATACGGACAAAAAGGAGTAGCCAAAGTACATCTCTGAAACAACAGATAAAAAAGCAGTCTACAGCTGAAATCAAACATTAAAATACAAGTTTTAAACTTTGTGAAATTCTTATCTAACCTTCCCATCTTTCATTGTGTATGCGTAAAACCATAGTAGCAAAAGTAGGAGTATTTGAGTTGTTAGGAACCGTTGGATCATCCTTATAGCCTTCATATTGTCCAAGAACAACCTCTTCATCTTCAATTGGAAGCATTGATTGAAGAACCTGCGTGGATAAGAAAACAAATAAGTGAACACACACAATTCTGTGAAAATGGAGTGTTGGTTTTCAAGTCATTATCATTATCTTATTATCCTACAAAGAAGCAAGCAACCACATTGAGTTTGTCGCAGTGTTAACCTGATACATACCTTAACTTTCTCATCCCGAATGTGTTCGGGCTTCTGAGAAACAGGCTTCTCCATGGCAACAAGGCAAAGGACCTGCAGTTGGGAAGGTCACTAATGGTAAGAATTAACATACCCAAGCATAGTGCAGAGTTCAACTGTTCAATGATTAAAGAAATAGAAAATCAAAATAGCAGGAAAGAATGGGTGAGGAATGTATTCCACCCCCACCCCGACCCCCGATGTTTTTAATTACTACAAGGACAAGCCTACGCAAGGAAATAGCTGCACCTATCAAAAGTTTAATATGTAGATGGATTTTTCAGATCTTAATGAATGGGCAGGCATTGGTTTTACCACAATCCTGAGACGTAATCATGAACTGGCTTCTTGTAATGTACTTCCAGGAGAGAACCTGTGAAGTATAGTAAATCCCATATTTTGAGTTTCTAACTAACAAAGGTATTGATATGATGATTCAAAAACAACTACTACACCCCAATCCCAAACAAGTTTGGACTCGGCTATATGAACCCTCACCGATCATGTTACTCCATGTAAACTCATCTCAGACCAATATTATAGGAGTACAAAATAAAAATATAAATAAGAAGTAGATAGCACTTGTTAGCCTTAAAGTCAGAATAATTATGGGTCACCTGCAATAGATGGTTCTGAATAATGTCACGTATAATCCTGCAAAATGGATGAAAGGATAAGGTTAATTATTACAAAAAAAATAATCCAAAATGCAGCTTAGTGAAGTACAGAGAAGAAAATTTATAGGCTTCTTTAGGACATCTGTTAAGACTTCATCTGATCCTTAAAGTTAAGGGAACAGAAGCCAACAATAAGAAAAGGTGCACAGAGAAAAAAAATGGAAGTTCTCAAGCTCATCTAGGAGACATAGCCCATGTGCATACCCATATTCATCAAAATATCCACCACGGCCTTCAGTTCCAAAGTCCTCTCTAAAGACAATCTGCAAAAGTGGAGAAACAAAGTGACCATTTGGAGGTGAAGAGCATCACAACTAAAACACTCTAAGAAAACATGGTACGAGAAACAGAAAGGACAACAGGAAGCTAATGTGGTAACTGGTAAGTTAGCTGATATCCATATCTAAATATTGATCTATTATTGACTACTGAGATTTTTCTTCATGATCTCAGCCATCGTATTGGATCATCATGTTGTTCTTCTCCATACATCAGATCAAAACAAGACACTAAACCACCAGGTAAGGTGTTCACTCTACATAACAGACTATTTCCTCATTAGGATTTGTGAGAGGCATGTATTTGGAGGTAGTTCAGAATAGTTCAAGAACTTGAACCTTGAGTGACAAGCTAAGCAAACCTGACAACTTAAGGGTTGCAGATACATCTCGTTATATGCTTAGAAGTTAGAGGAAAGCCTCCTCTCCTACCCTGTAAGCAGATGCACCTTTCGTCTTTTCAATATCAGTGTGATATGAGTATCTAACTTGTTTAATTTTGTAATGATTACGAATATGATACTGATGAGAAGAGCAGTAAGAGTACATGTTCAACTATTGATTGCTACAATCTTAAAGCTGGAAGATCGTCGTACTGCGTTAATTTTCTTTATAGGTATATTACAAGAAATTAGTACTGTACCATGTATCTTAGAGGAAAATATACCTGTATATTATCAATGTTGTCACGATTCCAGAGCGGCAAAAAGAAGCGATTTGCAAAACGCAGCACCAACTGCAGTAGATATCATACAATATGATATAAATGCACATACCCATGTGAACTCATACTCAACAAAATAGTGTGTTTTGGGAAGTACCAAATTCTGAACCAACTCCTTCCCCAAATAATGGTCAATGCGATAAATTTGGGGTTCGTCAAATAGTTCTCCGATCTGGGAACTTAGTTGTTCAGATGAAGCTAAATCCTTGCCGAAGGGCTTCTCAACAACGATCCGCGTCCAACCACCAAGATCAGCTGGAATAGTGCAAGAAAATCTTTAACAATTTCGGTTGAATATCCAAAAACATTGCAAGCAAAAATAAAAACAGCTACTTATTGGCACACAATCTGACCAAGTACAGTGACTTGAGGATATCTTACGTTAAGTCATACAGTATGCTGGCAATTCTTTTTTCTCAAAATCAAAATTAGAATGTAAAAATTCAACAGAACATCAAAGCTGTAAACTGTAAAAATCCCAACCTAATGAAACCTTAATACAAGGGTTTACCAATTTTCACCAAAATGAAATATTTGTTTGTTGAAAAGGAGATATTTCTTTTCTTGCACAAGTAAACTCTATTCACTCCATTTTACTTCTACAAATATATAGATGACGATAGCACTAAATTTGATCTCCTGTTTAAAGAATGTATTGCCTATCATTAATTTTGTATGACAATTCTTCAAGCTAAAAAGGGGCGATTTTTTATAAAAAAAGACAATAACATCCAGAAAGGAAGGTTCGTAATTTTTATTCACACTAGGACAGTAGCATATATCTTATATAACCATGCAGAAATGTTTAAAGTAGTCTTTGAAGCCGACTGATGAAAGACCAAAATAATGAGGATTGCATAGTAATAGTAAAGTTGAACTCATTATTAGAAGAAATACATACATTTGTTCATACAATAACTTTTTATCATTCTGCAAACCGAGGGATATACTGATGGAGGAAGAGCAAAATAGAAGAGTCTTCTGGATGATCCTTCAGTGCTATTTTTTGAGAATTCGTGCTCAGATATTGCCTTGTCCAGTAACGTAAAGCCCTCACCAGAATCATAAGAACCACTGACGTATTTAATCTGAAAGAGCAATCACGAGTAAGCTAATAGAACATCAGTTAAATGGTGAAAAGAACATGAAAAAGCTTTTCACTCACCAGTTGCAGAAACTCTGATATTTCTCCTTCATTTTCTTTCCCCTGAGAAAGATACCTGCAATCAAAGAAGGTTGTTAATGCCCAGGCATTCTCCCCAGGTTTGCAAGAGACATGAATGGAAGTAGAGCGAAAAATACGAAGGATGAGTATTCTAATCAGCAAGCAGGTGAACTACAATGAGAAGATTTCTTTTGGGGGGAGAATCAGGGGCGCATGGTAAACTAGCAAGAACAACCTACAGAAGAATATACGAGTTCTTTTTTTTGTTTTCTATTTGGAAAAAATAATTCAAAGCAGTGGTACATCCTCACTATCACATATTAAGGAGATCAAGACAAAAAGTATCTGAAGAAAATTGACATAAATAGAGACAACGCGAACAACAAAGTATTTCATCATGAATTTGAGACATGAAAATGCAACAGATATCATACTCACCCACGGATACGGCTTCTCAAGTCATCATCAGAAATTTTTGTCCTTGCGTAGCCAAAAATGTGAACTTCATTGGATTGCAGAAATCCCTGAGAATTCACAGCCCAATGCCAGAGTTAGCATATTGCTCGAATGAGCTCCATAAACTTTTTAACTAGTGGTATAACTAGGTATGATTAGTCAGATTTCTTTTTATGACTAGGTTATAGATACAGTTTTGTCACAAAAACAAAAAGCAAACACCAAATGTTAACCTACAAAGGAGCAAAAGTAATAAGATGTGAATTGCACCTGGCGGTAGAGGTTGAAGAGAGCAGGAAAAGTTTTCTTCTTGGCAAGATCACCAGAAGCACCAAGAACAATAATAGAAAGACACCCAGTTTCAGGTATATTATCATTGTCTCTAAAAGAGTCATTCCTAATAGAACCCCTTTTCTCAATACACCATGATGCCGCCATCTTCACAACCAGCTTGAACTCAATTCAGCCTTGTGAGTTGTGATCTATAAATCAATAATCAGTCAATCAAACACTGTGAGTTGTGATCAAACAACAGTACTCACTCAATCAGATTCTGAAAATTGGGTAGTTAAGGAGGCTGCATAAAGTAATCAACTTTGCTAACTTTACACTAGCAAGAAAAGAAAGCGGCATGATCCAAGAAAAACAAAAGAATATACTTTGAAGAAGCAGTTGATGACAAGGTAAAGCATAATTAAACCTGAATTAGCACACAATAATGTAAGAAAGATCCAGCAAAATTTGCAAGTAAAGAAAGCAAAACTTAAACCAAATGAAGCAACCAATAAACTACCAATCAAGATCGAATAAAGGTGAGCAGAACAGTGACAAGAAACCAACTTTTAGGTATTGAAAAGGAGAGTAAGCAGTAAACAGGAAAGGGGTTAGATCAAACCTGAAAAAGAGAGGGGCAGGCTATAAGCAAAACGATGATTTTAATAAAGATTTTAAGCGTAATATATTATAGAGATACCCTCACCTACTACCACTTTGATTTACATACGCCGCCGTAGTCTTTGACGTCTTTTTAATTACCGGCCAACCACATTTTAACGCCATTCTCCATTTCACATTACTATTCATATCTAATTTAGAACAGTAAACAAAATTAATTACTGTAATCACTCAACTCCTATTTGTCAATTGAATGAAACACGATAATCAAGACTACATAGTGGGTACACCATTCGATGTTTTCGAGATTTTAGTCACAACAGTAGAACACCACTCTAGACCACATTATGACTTTATTCCAATTACATAGTACTCTCTACGTTTCACAAAGAGTGGCCTAGTTTGACTTGGCACGGAATTTAAGAAAATAAAGAAGACTTTTGATCTTGTGTCATAAATTAAAGTTATGTCAAATATACAAAATTGCCCTTTAATCTTGTGGTCTTAAACATGTCACGTGGAAAGTTGAAAGTAAAATGTTACCAAAAAAGGAAAGGGCTCATTCTTTTTTAAACATACTAAAAAGAAAAGGAGGTCATTCTTTTTTAAACAGAGGGAGTAATTAATTACAAACAAATACTCCACATTTTGTTTGAAAAATGCAATAAAGTGGGGTTTCGGCATAAAATGTATAAAGATTTTATTTTTAACTCGAAGGTATAGAGATTGTCTCGATAAACATTAAATAAAAGATAATTCAAAATATATTCTTTTATTACATTTACTTTATAAAGAATAACTCACTCCGTTTCAAATTACTTGACGAATAGTTAAAATAAATATTTTTAAATTTTGTGATCTTAAACATGTTAAATAAAAAGTTAAAAAAAAAAAAAAGGACATAAACATTTTTTCTTTAAAGAGATTAAGAAGTAAAATAAGACAAACATTGAAACAGAGAAATACAATAATTGGGGTCATCGATTAGTGAATATATAGCTCTCATTTTCTGGCCCTACAATAAAATAATTGGGGAGATTTGAAGACATTTTATCATTATAAAATATCCAACCAAGCAAATCTAATATTGAGCTTATTTTTAACGGAGGAATTGTTTTCATACACTATTTTAGATTTAGGAGACTCTGTGGAAATTTTTCTTTTTATTAGAAATCGTCAACAAAGGGGAGACCCCACTTGACTTTCAAATCTGGAAATGTCTTCTAAGTTGTAAAGCAGTCTTTCCTTCTAATCAGCAAACCTAACAGTTGATTAGTTTCTCTAATTCAGAAGGTCACTCAATTAGTTATGGTAAAACACTGTAATACCTTATATTTGGTTATGGACAGATCAAGTAAACAAGTATCTAAAGTTGACTTTAAATCTATATTTGAATATTTCCAAGTTCAAACCTCCTCTTTTCGCATACTGGACAGCAACTGACTATCCATCTGAAGCTAAGTGACAACTGATTACATACAAAACAAGCAAAGCTTTTGTCATACAACTCCAGCAAGTGACTATCCATCTGAAGCAAAGTGACAACTGATTACATACAGAACAAGCTATGAATCACATATAACACTGGATTCGAGTATATAGTATAACCCTGAGATCATCGACCATATCACAGTTTCAACCACTTTGGCTTAATTTTCTTCTTATCAGCAGCAGGCTTTTGATCTGGTACTGAAGGAGGGGGTTTGGTTGTTGGAGATTCATCTCTGCTAGGTTCACCAGGCTCCATCTTCTCTATCATAGAATCCAATCCTTGCAAAGACATGACCTCTTCTTGAAGATAGGATCCTGATGCTGCAGCACCATCATCACCTGTGAATAGGTGAGATCAATTTCACTAATAACATGATTAAGATGAGAGCGTAACCGAAAGAACACAACTCCAAAAACCAAATTAGAATAAAGTCAGCAGAAGATTCATTAAACCTGGGGCATATATACACAACAACAACAACAACAAAAGAAAGAGCAGAAGAACATTCAGTAGTAAATATTTAATGGGATAATGTCAGTATGGGTACTTTGTGCATATCCTTCAAAATTACATATACATAAAAAATAAAAATAAACAAATGACTGTATCCACATGGAAATTATACCTGAACATATGCCATAGCCAAGTCCATGAATCATAAGAAAGGAACAAACGAAGAACTAAATGTTTATTTAAAACCACAGAGTCTCTTCTAGGGTTTCCCAAGAGCACAAATCCCAGGCATGCAGCAACATATAGCAAATCCTCCTCCCACAACCCCAGAGAAGGGAGAAGAAAGAGAGATGATAACCTTAACGGCCATACAACCTAAAACCATTTGCATGCAACAACTCCAACCTACCATTATAACTGAACAACAAACTTCTCCTGCTTCATTATTCCTGTACACTAAAAACCAGCAAATATAATCTCAATTTTGGTGAAAAGGTTAATCTCCTCCATAATGTGGAAAAAGAGTCCAATTGAAGTGTCATAGTATAGCCACGCCTCACATTCCTGGACACTCTCCAATGCTTGCTTCTACGAACTGTCCTCTTGATAGAGACCAAGTTCAGCCTCTAGGAATATTGTTATTGCCGTCGAGTTAGCACTTGCACTTAACGTTTATGTAGCTTAACCAAGCATAGCAACCTTATGTGCTTATTGTGTTCACAAGTTTTTGGAAATAAGAAAGCAAGCTAAAAGCCTGAAGACACAAGGGAAGCTCAAAGACCAAGTTCAGCCTCTCAGAAAATTGTCGCCACCTTAGAGCTAGCTCTTGCACTTAACGCTGGTGTAGCTTGAACAAGCATCATGACCTTACGCGATATTGTATAAGAAAGGTTTTGGAAATAAGAAAGTATGATAAAAGCCTAAAAATCCAAGACAAGCTCAATGACAAACAAAGATTGTTAGGAGGAACTTCCTTTGCTGTTCTCTCAAGGGTTGTTTACTTGATCGCAAATGAATGTGAACACACATTGGTCTCTAGCCTCCTATGTCCAAATGAACAACCACTATCCAGCACGGTAAGTGCCTGCTGTCGCACGGGTAAAGCAAAAAATTGTGGTGTCTTACATATATTCATAGGTTAATACATATACCACATGGATGTTTTACCAATCATCCATAAGATAAGAAACGACTTAAATAAGTAGGAGAAAAAGGCATGTACATGAGCATCTAGGGAGTTGGGTGATGGGGACCTTTTTTCCCAGATTAGTACAACTATTTTTGATAAAAACACAGGGATTGTATCAATATTACCACTGACGGCTTTCACAGGATTCCAGATATGAAGAGATATGCCTTAGCAGGTTATTGAACAACATATATAAACCTGCCCTCTAAAAAAGCAATGACTGAGGTCAAGGAGAAAGATTCTCTTGAGCTAAAGGTACTTTAGCCCCTCACACCTCCCTGTTGTAAGGTTTTCTTAGAAGGATCACCAAAAATATTCAACATCATTAAATCACCACTGAAGTATATTAAGTATGCAAGTCATTGCAGGTACAATGCCCGAATATGTAACAGAGGTTTCAAAGAATTAAAGTTACAAAAGAGCGGAGAATTCAGACAGTTAACAGTTTGCACTAACCTTTGGGTAGATCGTTAGAGAAATAAACAACAGCACCAGGAATAAATCCAGCAGAATAGAAATCCTGAGAAAAATCTTTTATTTGCTTCTTAGGAGGAGTGGTATCTGAAATAACGGACAAGCATTAAATCTTCAGCAACACTATTGTTATAAACTGCTCTTGCGAGTAAAATATAGGAAAAAGTAAAATGTAGCAAATGTTTAGAATAATCTTACAGATATAGAAAGGCAGTTCAGGGTGAGCAATCACTTTCACAAGAAGGTCAAGTAAGCTCTTGATTGTCTCTGACGGATGAAATGTGGCCTCCAATATATAATTATCCGGGAAGCGTACTCTGATTACAGCCTGAACAACACAGACCAACACGTGATATAAAAACCAATTATGTCAAATGCAAAGACATCGAAAAGTGTCAAGGTCCCCTGGGACTTTAAGGGCAAAGCTGCAATCAAAGCCAACACCCCGAAGTAAGGTGCAGATGAAGAAAAGAAAACTCAGTACATGGACAAGAAGTTGTATGGGCCAAGAAATTTGAAAAAACTGCAGTTGAGTGAACATATATATGGATAAAAAGTCATGTCAATTAGGTTCAGAATTCATTTTTAACATCCAATTCGGATGTAACTTGTGGTTTTTAAGTTTCAACTAATCTTTCTATCTAGTTTTCTTCAGCAAAATTTAAAATTTCCTCTTCATAATCACTGACAAATTTATTCACAATATTTTCTAAGCCATTAAAGTAGCATTTCACCAGCTGCATTTATTTTTTATCATCGCCCCTCTCCAAGATAGATTCCACAGTGAGGAGCACGCTTTAGAGCCTTATTTAGGCACTAAAGAACTGTTCCAAGTAAGATGACACTTTCAGCCTCACCTGCTCAGCAACACCAACTTTCAGATGTCAAGTGTGGCTTTAACAATACTGATGAAAACCTAATTTACCAAATCTAATACCAAAAATATTTAGACTTGATACAAGTGAAAGAATCATCTGGAGAGAAGGATCGACTGAAAACCTTAGTTATCCTTGCTCTGCGCGCAGCTTCTTCTGCCTCACGAATTTTCTTCGTCTTCAAGTGCTTCTCTGTTGAAATTTTTCCCAATGCCAGTTAGAATAAGCAGCATCATAAAATAACCAAATACCTGAATACTTTTCTACATATCTATAATAACAAACAAGATCCATTGAAGAAGGTAAAAATGTGGAAGACACGGTGAATATACTGCAAGGCGCAAGCAAATAAGAAAAATAATTGAGTCTAGAGTTCTAGTGTAATTTGTCAATCAAATCGACTAATTGACATATTTCTTTGTTCTTCTGTTAGAGGTCAGCTAGAAATCTCACTTAGCAAATACTTGAAGCCATTTTTAATCTGAAAGTCTACACACAAGTGTATCTTACCTTCTTTTTTAGTTCCCAAAAGTCGATAATAATCCTCCGGAGTGAACTCATAGAAGTCTTCGGGCTCCTCTGACACTGCAGAAGTGATTGAGAAAGGCCGCAGCAAAATAAAATGAGCATATATGAAAACAGACAATAGAATCGAGTTTAGGAAGTTGTATTAGTGGTAATGTCTATATCAAGTAGGAAGTAACCATTGCTGGAAACATCAGGAGGCACTGAAGAAGCTGTTGCTGTTTCAAATACACGGATTTCACGTCCAAACTTTTCTTTTGCAGCAGCAAGCTTCGCCTGAATTAACCCAATAAAACAGAAAAGTTACAATCCAAAAAAAATAAAAAATAAAAAAATATATATATCCATGCTTGAGTAACAGACAGAGCTTTCCATGATTTTAGCTTTTGAGGGTGTAACTGAAGTAAAGTCGGATGTATTTACACAAAGGGGAATAGGTAACTTTACTTAACAGATACTAGAACTGAATTTGGCAGCTTTTGTATGGGATTTGTTTATCATTCTTTACCTTTACAGCTGCAAGTTAGATTTTACTATAACTCATCGTTGACGGTGCTTCTGCAAGTTCAATAATTTTAAGGAAGTTCTGATCTATGCTCTTCCCCCTGAGCAGTTTACAACAACAACACCATCATCATCAACAACAACATACCCAGTGACACCTGAGCAGTTTATTATTTTATTTTTATTTGTTTCCTGTTAGATGATGGGGAGTCATGGTGCAACAGTAAAGTTATCTCCAATTGACCAATATGTCACGGGTTTAAGCAATGGTAACTATCACTGACACCTCCTTGGGGAGCGGGCCCAGCCCCAGAACCATGCATGAACTTGGATGTTTGGTGCACCCAACTGCCCTTTTTCCCTACTAGATACGAGTCAGGCTATTACAAATGTCTCAAGCTAGTGCCTTAACAGTTTAATTCGGAAGTTTTATGGCCTACACACCTCTACAAGCGCTTTTTTAAAAAATAAAATAAGGGGTGTATTACAAATATAGAACAAAAGAAAAGTGCAACACTTACATGCCTGAATTTCACACTTGTATGCTTGTTTTGCTCAATACAATACTAGAGAAACTGAAGAGTAGGGCATACTTTATTTGTTATTTGTGCACAAAGAGATAGACAAATGATCATATAAAATGGGAAGAAAAGTGATGTTCTAACAAATTCTCATACCAGATTTTAGGTACCATCCAATGTGTAAGAAGGTGAAACTGACTCACTTGATCTTTGCTGATGACTTGATGATATTCTATAAAGGTAATCTGGCTACTGTAAACAGAGTAATGGAAGCACTATCACACTTTAGTGCAGCCACAGGTTTGGAAGCCAACATGGAAAAGTCAAGTGTCTTCTTAGCTGGGATTGATGATGATACAAGAAATCAGATCATTAAAAGGACAGGGTTTGCAGTTGGAGAATTCCCTATCAAATACCTTGGTTTGCCACTTTCACCAAAGAAATGGAGGAAAACTAATTGTTGGTCCTTGATTGATAAGATTACTCAGAGGATAAAGGTGACATACTCCAAGAAGCTATCATATGCTGGAAGATTACAGGTGATAAATGTCGTTCTATTTTCTATACATAGCTTTTGGGGAGCAGTGTTTATCCTACCCCAAAGTGTGCTAAAGGAAGTAGATAAAATATGCAGGAGTTATCTGTGGGGAAGTTCTGATGAGGAAAAGAAGAAGGTTGCACTGGTCTCGTGGGATAAAGTGTGTCATCCTAAAAGACGAGGTAGATTGAATATAAAGGGAAGTAATACTTGGAATATAGCTTCGGTGGGCCAATTAATATGGCAGATCATACAGAACAAGGAAGCTTTGTGGGTTAAATGGGTACATGGTATATATCTAAAGGATGAAAGTTCATTATGGAATCACAAGGTCCCTATAGAGTGTAGTTGGTATTGGAGGAAACTTAATGCAATTAAGTATCAAATGCAGGAATGGTACTGCCAGGGCAAATACAATTATACAAACTGACTCAAAGTGGAAAATATTCTATTACAAGAAGCTATCAGGCATTATTAGGACATAGGCCACACATGAAAATTTCTGATTTGATTTGGACTGCTGTGGCTCTACCTAAGCACAGATTTATGGTGTGGTTGGCAGTGCAAGGTCGACTACTCACTCAGGAGAGGAAATTGAGATTGCATATTCCAGTTGAGGATAGTGATTGTTGCCTATGTGATGAACAGACTATGGAGACCACAGTGCATTTATTTGAAGAATGCAGCTGGACAAAAAGTGTATGGCAAGAGTTGATGAAGTGGGCAGGTATTACATTGACAAATAATGGAATCAAGCAGGTACTAGAGTGTATAAAGGTGAAACACTGGAAGCAGTTTCAAACGGAGGTCGTTGCAGCTATAAGTGGGGCCATACTTTATCATACTTGGAGAGCTAGAAACTAGAAAAAATTAAATAGGAAAAGTGTACATAGAGAGGAGGTAGTAACACAAATTAAGAAGGAGTTGATAGAGAGATTATATTTCTTAAGTAAATCAAAGAAGGCAAGAAACTGTAGTTTTTTCATTCAGCACTTACAATGTATTTAGTTGTTTTTGTAGGAGGCATAAGTCCTTTTAGCAGGAATGGGTGCTCTTTAATTTGTAATTGTTTTTGATGTTATGGTAATGTTTTCAGTGGTTACCAAAAAAAAAAACATTAAAACAACGAAATGTATGTAAATGGGTTTAAAGATTAACAAGAAGCAGATACACAGCAACTCTTAAACAATGGATTGTGTATAAATGGGTTTGAGGATTAACAAGAAGCAGATAATTAAAAACAAAAGAAAAGAAGCATAGACACAGCAACTCTAAAACAATGGAACATGTGTCAATGGGTTTGAAGATTAACAAGAAACAGCAACTCTAAAGCAATGGAACGGGTTTAAAGATTAACAAGAAGCAGCAACTCTAAAACAATGGAATGGGTTTAAAGATTAACAATAAACAGCAACCCTAAAACAATGGAATGTGTGTAGGGTTTAAAGATTAACAAGAAACAGCAAATCTAAAACAATGGAATGGGTTTAAAGATTAACAATAACAAATCTAAAACAATGGAATGGGTTTAAAGATTAACAAGAAACAGCAACTCTACAAAAATGGAATGGGTATAAAGATTAACAAGAAACAGCAACCCTAAAACAATGGAATGTATGTAAACGGATTTAAAGATTAACAAGAAGCAGATACAACTGGCACCTTTCTTGTGTTCAGATTTTTACTGGAAATATTGCTTCAACTGGACTAAGTCTTTATACAAACTTCTTTCTACAAGATTCTAAAGAAAGAAAACCAAGAAAATAGCAAACAAGATGGATTTTCTCACCATGAATCAACCATAGAAACAACATGCGAACTAATCTGGATACTCCAATCACATAAAAAAGGGGGTAAATGGTACAAACAAGAAGTTTAATCGCACCGGTATCTTGAAAGAAGAAAAGAAATATGAGATTGAAATGAATACCTTAGCTGATTCCAACTCCATTGGATCAACGACGGTGAATCTCTGGCGCTTTGTAGCTGATGCAGAATCAACTATCATTACCCACACAAGCAAACGAGAATTCGCCTCTGCCCTCTTTCCTTCGCTGAGTTTACGGTTTTATATTTCTACTTCTCTTTTCCGGATTCCGGGTGGGGGGTTTAAATAATAAATCCGAATAGAGGATACGGGCTAATGGGCTTAATTATATAAGTCCGGCCCAATTTCATTCTTATCAGTTATCTGATTGGCGTACAAAGCACGGGATCTTTGCAAAACAATTAACAACCTTTATTTTTCAATTAGGCTGAATGACTAGGTAATTAATTGGAAAAATTACTTAAATACATAACACTTCTTTACCTATTTTCAATATTTCCCTACTCTTTTATTAAAATACAAAAATCCCTTATTTTCCTCCAATTCTACTTAACCGGATACTTTACTAGTTTAAGTATCCGCCCGTTATTAATTAAAGTATCCGTGCTGCTAGATTATGCATCCGCCCGTTAATTAAGTATCCGTACTGCTAACAACTTAATAATTTAAGTATCCGCCCGTTATTAATTAAAGTATCCGCGCTGCTATATTAAGTATCCACACTGCTATATTATGTATCCGAAAAACACTAAAAAAATGGATTTTTGGTTATTAATGAAAGAGTAGGGAAAGGAAGTAATTTCTTTCTTATACTATGTCATTTGCCTAATTTTTACTTAATTAATTTCTCTAAGGCCCGTTTGGCCATGCGATATGGTATCATGATACAAAATCATTAGATGAAATTGAAGGTTTGTTTGGACATGCGATATGAAATTTTTGTGTTGTATATTTTCTCATAAACATAAAAATCTCAAAAGTTGTAAAACTATTAAAATAGCCCTAATTGTTTATTCAATCTTATCAAATAAACAAAAAATTATAAAATTGCATAATAAATTATTACAAAGTTATTTGTTCTCCACTTAAGTAATTGTTTCAT
>JAJOOR010002390.1:0-45170 GCA_036250505.1 Solanum acaule | reverse complement strand
CATAAATTCAAATAAAAAACATTAAAAATTGCAACTTTGATCATACTCTGAGCAGCTATCGAGAAGTTTTTCAATATCATCGCCATTGCCACTACCACCAATAGAATCCCCAAGTTTAGCCTCTTCCATCTTCTCAATCTCCTTCAACCACAAACCCGCATGTACTCTCTGCTTCTTCAACCTATAATCCTTCTTTATATTCTCCAAACTATAAAGCGAACTTCCATTTTCGTTCATATTTGTGCCCTCACTGCCATTTTTCTGCTGCTTCCCCTTTCTTAAGTGCCAATTCTCATTCATATCCTCCACAAAGGCTTTAGTTTCCGCATCAACTTCCGAAACCCTAGACTCAATTTGAGTATTTTCTGCAGCGTTGCTGGTGTCATCGGGAAGTGCAAAATTTACGTCGGCTTCCCATGGAGATCGATTCTTTCCAGAAAGATCGTCGGGAAGCCACGCAGCTTCCCATGCATCGTTCCACTCATCGTTGCCGCTTTTGGTCGACAACCGCCGGCGGACGGCGGCGGAGAAGGTGGAGTTTATGAGGGGTTTTTGGAGAAATGTTGATGAGAGTTTGCGGATAGGGTTCATTAGAAAATGGTCGGGATTGAAAAGGGTCTGGAGGGGAAAAAGTAATTTTTATATTTAAAGTGAAAAATAATATTTATAAATTAAAATTATGTTTTATTTTATCATAAATATAAATTAAAGTTGTTGTTTTACCGCAAAAAAAGTGATATATATTTTTGTTGTTTTTCAAAGAAATTGAAAATTCTAAAATTTAATTACAAGTTGTATTTCGAAATTTTATAGTCAAAAGTAATGAGTTTAACTCCAAAAAAAAAAGTGAAAAATAATTATGGTCAAATATCTCTTTTATCACAAGCTATTTTAAAAAAAAATTACATAATCACATGTTACTTTTTAATTAAACGTCTCCTTCTTTTTTTCCTTTTTTCATATTTTTTACTTCTTCAGTAGTCATGTTAATGATTAAGATTGATTGTGTTATCAATAATTAATTACAAATATAGATTTGGATGAATAAGTTATATATCAAATTTAAATACTTGTTTTTAAAAATTAACAAGGATGATATTATTGTACATCAAATTTGTAACAAATTTCATTGATAATGTTGTTAGTAGATCTAGGTGATTTTTAGTGTATCTTCTTCTTCTAATAAGTATCTATCTATATATAATAGGAGAGGATAAAACACTAACGTGTAAGTGCCATAATTATTCTTCAATTTTAGTTAAAAGATCATTTAATTAAATCTTTTAAATGGATGGAATTTTTAAAATGAAAATTTTAAAGCGGTTGGAAAACTTTTTACGCGAACTTAAACAAAGGATAAACCAGTTAATATCCCTTTAATGTTTTTGTTTAGTTAAATTAATTATTTCTAAAAGTTAAATATTATAAAATTGTACTTTGAAAAAAAAAAACATGAACCATTTTAAATTCTGCTAAAACAAAATAAGCATTACATATAATACACCCACCTAATTGAAGTCTTGAATTATAATTAAAATATTCACCGTAGAAATAGGAATAAATTATTTTTTATAAAAATAAAAATAAATTATTTTCTTTAATCACAATTAAAATTTAAATAAGCAGTTAAAACTTTCAATTACATTCCACTTTTGTATAAACTCTAAAAACTTATGAAGAAAATAAAATAAATAAAATTAGCTCATGTAAAACTCTTGTCATTTGGTAGAGTGTATAAGAATAATGCAAAATATAGTGTATTAGTAATGCTTGCATTAGTAATACTTGTATTAGTTATGCTTGCATTAGTTATGATGAGATTTTGTTATGCAATGTTTGGTTTGGTGTACCAAAATATTATGCATTACATAATTTTTTTAGAAAAAATATTTGTTTACAAAAATACCCTCCACAAATATAGTGGGAAGGACGTAAAAAATGTTTTTGAGGGCAATTGTGTCTTTAATAATGTTAATGCATACATTAGAATCCATTGCATTACTAATGCATAGAAAATATGGTATTAGTAATACACTCTTCAATATACAATAGAGTGTATTAATAATACAAGCATTAGTTATGCATAGGTTAGAAAAGTGTACCAAACAAGGTACTAATAATACATCAAGCTAATGCAAGCATTATTTTCTCCAATACACTCTACCAAAGGAAAACATTGTTATTTATAGAGCAAATATTTAAGCTTTATAGAAATATTTATTTTAAGGTCCGATCCAAGCCCAATCCCCAAGTCCAAGTTCAAGTCTTTGATATTTAATATATATTAATATAAATACGTACTTGCACAACTACATGAGATCATTCTTAATGTCAAGGTAATAGAGTGAAAAAATAAATGACTATAAATGTTTGGGAAGATTCTAACCTTAAAGAATTTTAAAATATAAAATTCTTAACTCCAAATTTAAAATTGTTACAAAGAAAAGAAGAGAGAAAAATATATTTGCAATCTATTGGTAAGGATCATTTAAGGAAATATATTCTACCTAATTCAATCACCATGATGGAAACTTCATTCAATAAAACATTTATCTATTATTACATGCTGCACAAGTAAATATAAATAATTGTAATTGAAATAGTTATTGATAATTGTTCCTTCCCTTCTAATTGAATTAGACTTGGCACTTATGACGTGTTGTTAAATAGTGTATGAATTGACGCATTATCACTTGAATGTATTCCTTCAGAAATATTATTGAGTTCTTTTACAATCCTTCTGAAATCAGTATTTTCGTTAATCTTGTATGTGATCTCATAACAATGTGCATCTAGAAACTTCATTCTAAAATTATTTAAGCCTAATCACCCAAATTCAAGTTGACGTATTTGTAGGTTTTTTTCAAGAATTATTCTTATCCTAAAAGATATGATTTTTTTTAAAAAATTTGGTATATACCAATTCATAAGTTCATAATCACATTTTTACTATAAATGGCCAGTTATATGCGATCTCCAAACAATGTACATTTGATAACTTTATCCTAAAATTATTTACTTGTCATTACCAAAATTCCAGTTGACATATCTATACATTTTTCAAAAGTCATTGATCTTATCCTAAAAGATATCAGTATTTCTGAATATGGTATGATAATTAATAAGTCCACAAATACATTTTACTATAAATGCTCAATGCAATCTCTTTCATAACCACCATCAAGAAAAATATATTATTTTACATAGTTTATTACATCTCAAGCAAGGTTTCTACTTATTAACTTTATATTTATAAGATTTTTTAATGTATGAGTGTATGCATGAGTGGTTTTCATGAGATTATTTACTATTTTAAACTAATTATTATTATAATTTTATTTTATGTGTAGCTAAAATAAATACTTTCATCAACAACAACAACAAGAAGAAAGTGGTGTTCATAATGGGAGCAACAGGAACGGGAAAATCTCGTCTCTCTGTTGACCTTGCCACCCATTTTCGAGGAGAAATAATCAACTCGGACAAAATGCAAGTATATAAGGGACTTGAAACCGTGACCAACAAGATCAGACACGTTGAGAAACAAGGTGTACGACACTATTTGCTAGGTATACATATTTGAAGAAGACATTTTTTTTGTGATTCCTTTATTTTAATGTGAATATTAATTGACAGTTATTTTGTTTCACAATTTTTTAGTTGAAATCGAGCCAGATTCCAACTTCACGGCCAAAGATTTCTGTCTGAAGTCCATTGTCTACATAGAAAACATTTTGAAGACTCAATGTGTTCCAATTATTGTTGGAGGGTCAAATTCGTATATTGAAAAACTTGTGGAAGACCCTGTGTTCATGTTCAAATATAAGTATGACAGTTGCTTTATTTGGATTGATGTAGAGCAATCAGTCTTGAACTGTAGAGTTGACACGAGGGTTGATGAAATGGTCAGTGCAGGTAGTTTTTGTTGTTATTTTATATATGAATCAAAATATAATTATGACTATAACTAAAACTTTTCTTATATAGTTTTCTTATTAATACTTTTGGTTTTCAAATATATCTTCACCTAAATAAAACTATTCTTAAATTTATGTTGCATGCAGGGCTGGTGGATGAGGTGCGGCAGATTTTCATTCCAGATGCAGATTACACCAAAGGAATCCGACGGTTCATTGGTGTCCCTGAAATGGCCAAATATTTAATGGAAGAAAATAATATAGACGGAGAGGATGAATCAAAGAAGATGATTCTTCAAGCTTCAATTTCAAGTATCAGGCGTAATAACCAACTTGACAAGATTCAACGATTAATAAATGAGAAAATGTGGTCGGTGCATCATATTATTGCTACTGACGTTTTGAAAAAGATAGAAAAGAAGCTGTTGACGAAGCATGGAGGAATACTGTTGACGAAGCATGGAGGAAACTGAAACTTGACCACTCGAGTTCTACAATCAACTGAGGCATAACATGCATGAAGCCAATCCACACCAAGAATGACATCGAAATCTTCCAGGTCTAACTCAACCAAATCAGCCATGGTGCAATAGTGATTGATGGAAACGAGACAATCACAATAGACTCTTTCTGCTAGAATAGACTCACCAACAGGCATAGAGACACTGAATGGCTCACTAAGTTGCTCAGGAATAACATCAAAGTTCATAGCAACATAAGGAGTTACAACAGATAAACTCGCTCTTGTGTCTAGCAAAGCATAAACAGTAAAGTCAAAGAATCGAATCATACCAGTGGCAACATCCGGTGAATCCTCTTGCTCTTGGCGACTGTTGATTGCGTAGAGGCGGTTTGCTCCTCCGCCAGTACAAAAAGTAGCTCCTCTAGGTACTATCCTGTCTGGGGGAGCAACTGATGAAGATCGGGCCCTATTTCCCAGATTTCCACTACCTTTCCTGTTCTTAGGGCACTCCTTCATGAAGTGACCCTCTTGTCCACACCTAAAAAAACCTGTCTAGCTATCACGACACTTACCTTGGTGTTTCCTACCACACCTAGCACATGCAGGAGCCTTACTACCCCTTGGTACCACACTACCTTAAGGATAGGCAAGTCTAGCCCTGAAACTATAGGAATTTCTATTGTACACACCTTTGTTCTCAGGTGCAGGTGCACTAGCAGATGGTGGAACAGGTCCCTTCTGTTTTTGTGGGAGGGCTGACTGGTTGGCATCATTTTTTGCTGCCTGAACTGGTCCCCTTTTATCTTAGCCCTCTTATTCTTAAACTATTCTCTATCCTTCAGCTTCTCCTCCTCAACTTGTTGTACATGGATCATAAATCTTGCTAGGTCAATATTCCCTATCAACATAGCTGCCTTGCCTTCCTTGCTTGACTGATAAGACAACCCAGCAACATATAAACTCATCCTGCTCCTCATGTCAGCAACCATCTCCGGAGCATATCGGTAAAGTTGTGTGAACTTCAGACTGTACTCATGAACACTCATAGACTCCGGATTAAGGGTGAGAAACTCTTTTATCTTTGCGTCTCGCAACACACGAGGAAAGAAACGCCCCATAAGAGCACTCTCAAACAAAACCCAACTCACTACTAGCGCATCCGCAACCCTATTCTTTTTCCATTGGTCAAATCAGATTCTAGCAACACCCTTCATTTGGTATACAGCTAGTTCCACCCTCTCCACCTCAGCAACATGCATCACATCAAATACCCTTTTAAGCTCCTCAATGAAGTTCTTTAGATTTTCAGTGATACTTGAACTTGCGAAGCTTGGTGGGTTCATCCTTAAGAGTTCATGGATCCTTGAAGTATCAACCACTTCGTGTCAATTATATCTCTGCCCAACATGATAGGTTGCAACTTGACTTAACATCCGGATAGCTTCACGAAAATCATCCTATTTGATCTCTTCTTGGGTTTGCACTTCTAGGGCATTTGGTAACAATTGTTCCTCAACACTTCTCATAGCTGGATGAACTCTGACTGCTTTTCGTAGAGACATGATCCTCTAAAAACACGTACAAGTATGAATTAGAAAGAAACTTTTTAGAGATAAACTCTAACGCATGAGAAGAGTGTGAAAAAAGTGAGATAGTTCCTAAATGTTGCAGCCTCCTAATTATAGATGTGGCGCGCTTTACACCGATTACTAGGACTCTACAGACACGGCTTCATAGACTCCCTAGGACTCTGGAACTCTGTGCTCTGATACCAAGTTTGTCACTCCCCGAGCCTACACCTTGGACGTGGCCAACACTCGAAGACCATAGCTGGTCCCAAGAGAACCCTTGGCCTGGCTTACTTAACTCAACAACATAACTCCATGCAATAAAAGATCATAAGACAACTTAAATGATAAAATCTGGCCAAAAAGGCAACTCGTGTCTTAAAATAGAATATTTATAAATGCATAGATGAGAGACTCAATACTAACTGACTGACTGTTTATGAAGCCTCTATAACACTGAGATGGATGTTGGGACACACCCCGCAACATCCTAATAAAGCAAAAGTAAGAAAACGAAATATCAGAGTCCTCTGTAATGCAAAGAGGCTCACCACTGACTCTGGAGTGCTCAGCTGGATAAACGGCGTGCTGGATGCTGATCCTGGGTACCTGCGTCTGCATCATAATAAGATGTAGGACAACTGGCATTAGCAAATTGAATGTACGAGTATGCAAGTTGGAAAGCTAAACAACAACTTAAGCTTGAAATGAGTACAACGGAACACTTACCTTGGCTCTGGTCAACTCATGAATAACTGAACTCAATATAAAGCAACAAGGCACATGCAATATAAAGAATAGGAAAACTATTTAAAAATATGACGTCAAAATCATAATTATAATATCATAAAACATACCATGCTGCCTTTCGAAGTCTACTTGTGCAATGCATGAATGAAGTCCCATACCCCATTCACACTAAGCAGAACCCCTTGAGGAACCATGAAATTTCTATTGTGGGAGTTTCTCTAACCGACAACCACCGCTATGAGCCAAATTGGTGATACAATGTTTTTACCATCACGCTGCTAGATTGTCCTATACTTTGCCGCCATATAGAACCACTTAACATAGTGGATCCACTAGCTTAACTTACGTGATCATCTAAAAAGTATGAACCGTAAAATCCCATGTTGGCTACATGGTTCCTATGGAGAGTTGAGGTAATATGAACTCGCGTCCCCAATTCGGTGCTCAAGACTACTCCCAAAATATACTTTAGCTCATATGTCTTAAAAACAAACTTCTTTCTTTAATTTGAGATAATTACTCAAAACTTAGATTAAAATCTCTCTTGGAATCGATGTTCCCTTTCTTGCTCAAATGTGAAAACATTTATAAACTTCTTTGGGAATACTTAGTTCCATAATAACTTTTGAGAAATGAACTTAACTCTATACTCTTGGCTTAACTTGAAACTTGAGCCTTAAAACGAAATTAAAACGTTTAATAAAGACTCTTGAAAAACTTTAAAAAACTTGCTTTGACTTGCTTCTTAACTTCTAAGCTTGACTCTAACTTCACTTGACTATGATCCTAACTTTCCTCGAATTGGATTATGAATTCAAGGTGTATGATCAAATGTTTATGGATAAGTTCGTGAAGTTTAGATGTACCTTAGACTGTTGAAAACAACTAGAAAACATAGGTACATTACCAAGGAACACATATGAAAAAATGGGGAAGGAATGGGGAGGATTGACGTCCTTGCCGATCTGGGAGGCGCGGGGCACCAACCCTCAAATTTCAGAGTGCTTGCTGAGCGCACTGCATGGCGCGCCGCCCCAAGGGGGAAACTTGAGAGTCCCTTTTGGGGAGTACTGGCTGGCGCGACTCCCCAGCCTTTTCCCCAGAAAATCTGATTTTTCTCCTTAGTTTCTCTAACTCTAAACCCTCTCAACAACAAAGGTTCTTTCCCCAAACACTCATAATCATTAAAACCCTCAATAAATAATAGATTCCACACGAAATTCCATCCGGAAACATGTACCAAATCAACAAGAAACTTCAACACAACCACAAGAATTCAACAAACACAACTAATCTTTTTCTCGAAATTAAAACAAGTATGGCGTGTGGGGGAATGAACCAACCCAACACTATGATCTCACATACCTTAATAGGGATCACCCCCAACGAAATCCACGACGATCTTTACGAACCTTGATTCTTTTTCTCTTTCTCCTCTTCTTTCTCTTTTCCCTCTCAATCTCTCACTCTCACTTTTCAAAGGGAAAACTGATTTAAAATCAGTCTAGACCCTTAATATAACCAAAAGAAATGGTTAGAGAAAAGACCAAAATACCCTTACAAATTCGGATTGAACTGCCCTAAGCCAACAACCCAACTTCCAAATGGCATAGGTCACTCATACGAACTCGGAATCGAGCAATCTCGGCGGCGTTGGAAAGATCATTCCAAACATAACTGGAAATACACCTAACTCATCCTAATCTAGGAGTTACGACCGTTTGAAGTTGACCAAAAACTCACTTTTTTCCATACTTAACTAAATTTCCAGATTTTGAATTCTTTCCAAAAATGACTATTTCCAATTTCAAGCTTCTTCATAGTTATTTCAAATTGCAAGACGTCACAATATCTCCTCCCTTGGGAACATTCGTCCTCGAATGAGGTTATTCTTACTAAGCTAAGGGTGTAACATCAAACTCAAACACCCAACAAGCAACAATGCCAACAACAACAACTAGATGCTCACTATAATTTAAAGAGCACTAAGAAGGAAATTAGTACCTTGATCTGCATTTCCTCCGGATTCAAAGAGTTGTGGATATCTCTTCTTCAACATGGAGATGTGAAATACCGGATGAACCGCTGCTAGTTCCTGTGGTAGCTCCAACTCATAAGCTATATTGTCAATCCTCTTGACTATGCGATAGGGTCCAATAAACCTGGGACTAAGTTTCCCCTTCTTACCAAACCTCATAACACCCTTCATGGGTGAAACTTTCAAATATACCCAATCATCTACTTCGAACTCTAACGCCTTTCTCCTAACATCAGTGTAGGATTTTTGACGACTCTGTGCCGTTTTCAACCTTCCTTGAATCATTTTCACCTTCTCCATAGCTTGATGAACTAACTCTGGATTTATCAACCCTGCTTCACCAACCCTGCTTCACCAACTTCAAACCATCCAAAAAGAGATCTACATCTCCTCTCATAAAGATCTTGATACGGAGCCATTTGGATGCTAGAATGGTGAATATTGTTGTAAGCAACTCCATGGAAGATAGGTGATTGTCTCAATTATCCTTGAAACTAATCCCACAATCCACCTTGATACCTCATAACACCATCTCCCCCGTGTTTAAAAGCCATCATTGCTTATGAACATTTTGCCTGTAATTCAAGCAAGATAGAGTCTGGGTCTTTCTCACCTTTTTACTTTTGGCACTAATGATGGGTCAGACCCATTCATCATCAATATTCCTCCTAGTTGAATCCATAAGACTAACTCCCAGGCGTGCAAGTCGGTGCACATCTCTTGCTTATTCTCTTTGTTCTTCTTCAACATGGGCGGTGCTACCCATAGATAACCTGCTTAAGGAATCAACAACAACATTAGCCTTACCAGGGTAATAAAGAAAACTCATGTCATAATCCTTGAGTAACTTTAACCACTCTCTCTCTGTCTGAGATTAAGCTCATTCTAAGTGAACACATATCGAAGGCACTTGTGATTGGTGAACACACCCACATAAACATCATACAACAATGTCGCCATATCTTCAAGGCGAAAATTACAATAGTCAACTCTAGCTCATCACATTACACCCCGATTCGCCTAAACTCAACTATTGTTCTCAAATTCATTTTAGGTTCAGATACCCAGTATGTACTCATGCACCAAATGTCAAAATTAGGTAGTAGTCAACTTCTCTTTCCATTCCTGAAAGCTTTCCTCACAAGTTTCAGACCGTTGAAACTTCGCTATTTTCTGAGTCAACCTGGTCAATTAAAACCCTTATCTAATAGATCCTTTTAACTGCTCTTCCAACTCTTTCAACTCTGCTGATGCCATTCAGTATGGCGGAATAGAGATAGGACGAGTATCTGAAATGATGTCTTACCAAAGTCTATTTCTCTCTCAGGAGGAATTCCGGGTAGGTTATCCGAAAACACTTCTGGAAACTCTCTTACTATAGAAACTGACTGAATAGGAGGTATCTCAACACTAGAGTCATTAATTCGGACTAAGTGATAGATACAATCCTTTGAAACTAACTTTCTCGCCTTAAGGTACGAAATGAAACGACCCTAGGCACTGCTGAACTACTACTCCACTCTATGACTGGCTCATTCGAAAACTGAAACTTGACCACTCGAGTTCAACAATGAATTGAGGCATAACAGGCATGAAGCCAATCCACACCAAGAATGACATTGAAATCTACCATGTCTAACTCAACCAAATCAGCCATGGTGCTCTTGTGATTAATGGAAACGGGACAATCACGATAGACTTTTTCTGCTAGAATAGACTCACCAACAGGCATAGAGACACTGAATGGCTCACTAAGTTGCTCAGGAATAACATCAAAGTTAATAGCAACATAAGGAGTTATAAAAGATAAACTCGCTCTTGGGTCTAGCAAAGCATAAACAGTAAAGTCACAGACTCGAATCATACCAGTGGCAACATCCGGTGAATCCTTTTGCTCTTGGCGACTGTTGATTGCGTTGAGGCGGTTTGCTCCTCCGCCAGTACCAAAAGTAGCTCCTCTAGGTACAGTCCTGTCTGGGGGAGCAACTGATGAAGATTGGGCCCTATTGCTCAGATTTCCACTACCTTGACTGTTCTTAGGGAACTCCTTCTCGAAGTGACCCTCTTGTCCACACCTAAAACAACCTGTCTAGCCTTCACGACACTTACTTTGGTGTTTCCTACCACACCTAGCACATGCACGAGCCTTACTACTCATTGGTACCACACTGCCTTGAGGATAGGCAAGTCTAGCCCTGAAACTATAGGAATTTCTATTGTACACACCTTTGTTCTCAGGTGCAGGTGCAGTAGCAGATGGTGGAACAGGTCCCTTTTGTTTCTGTGGGAGGGATGACTGGTTGGCATAATTCTTTTGCTGCCTGAACTCGTCCCATAATACCTTAGCCCTCTTATTCTTAAACTCTTCTCTATCCTTCAGCTTATCCTCCTTAACCTGTTGTACATGGATCATAAATCTTGCTTGGTCAATATCCCCTATCAGCATAGCTGCCTTGCCTTCCTTGCTTGACTGACGAGACAACCCAGTAACATATAAACTCATCCTGCTCCTCATGTCAGCAACCATCTCCGGAGTATATCGGGAAAGTTGTGTGAACTTCAGACTGTACTCATGAACACTCATAGACTCCGGATTAAGGGTGAGAAACTCTTTTATCTTTGCCTCTCGCAACTCACGAGGAAATAAACGCTCCATAAGAGCAATCTCAAACAAAACCCAACTCACTACTAGAGCATCCGCAACCCTATTCTTTTTCGATTGGTCAAACCAGATTCTAGCAACACCCTTCATTTGGTATGCAACTAGTTCCACCCTCTCCGCCTTACCAACATGCATCACATCAAATACCCTTTTAAGCTCCTCAATGAAGTTCTCTGGATTCTCAGTGATACTTGAAGCTGTGAAGCTTGGTGGGTTCATCCTTAAGAGTTCACGGATCCTTGAAGTATCAACCACTTCGTGTCAATTATCTCTCTGCCCAACATGATAGGTCACAACTTGACTTAACATTCGGATAGCTTCACGAAAATCAACCTATTTGATCTATTCTTGGGTTTGCACTTCTAGGGCATTTGGTAACAATTGTTCCTTAACACTTCTCATAGCTGGATGAACTCTGACTGCTTTTCGTAGAGATATGATCTTCTAAAAACACACGCAAGTATGAATTAGAAAGAAACTTTTTAGAGATAAACTCTAACGCACGAGATGAGTGTGAAAAAAGTGAGATAGTTCCTAAATGTTGCAGCCTCCTAATTATAGATGTGGTGCGCTTCACACCGATAACTAGGACTCTACAGATACAGCTTCATAGATTCCCTAGGACTCTGGAACTCTGTGCTCTGATACTAGGTTTGTCACCCCTCGAGCCAACAACCTGGACGTGGCCGGCACTCGAAGACCATCACTGGTCCCCAAGAGAACCCTTGGCCTGGCTTACTTAACTCAACGGAAAACTTAACTCAATAACATAACTCCATGCAATAAAAGATCATAAGACAACTTAAATGATAAAATCTGGCCAAAAAGGCAACTCATGTCTCAAAATAGAATATTTATAAATGCATAGATGAGAGACTCAATACTAACTGACTGACAGTCTATAAAGCCTCTATAACACTGAGATGGATGTTTGGACATACCCAACAACATCCTAATAAAGCAAAACTAGGAAAACGAAATATCAGAGTCCTATGGAATGCAAAGAGGCTCACCGCTGACTCTGGAGTGCTCAGCTGGATGACGGCTTGCTGGATGCTGATCCTGGGTACCTATGTCTGCATCATAATAAGATGCAGGCCAACTGGCATCAGTACATTGAATGTACGAGTATGCAAGTTGGAAAGCTAAACAACAACTTAAGCTTGAAAGGAGTACAACGGAACAGTTACCTTGGCTCTGTTCAACTCATGAATAACTGAACTCAATACAAAGCAACAAGGCACATGCAATATAAAGAATAGGAAAAGTATTTAAAAATATGACGTCAAAATCATAATTATAATATCATAAAACATACCATGCTCCTTCTCGAAGTCTACTTGTGCAATGTATGAATGAAGTCCCATACCCCCATTCACACTAAGCAGAACCCCTTGAGGAACCATGAAATTTCTAATGTGGGAGTTTCTCTAACCGACAACCACCGCTATGAGCCTAAGTGGTGATACAACATTTTTACCATCACGCTGCTAGAATGTCCTATACTTTGCCGCCATATAGATTTACTTAACTTAGTGGATCCACTAGCTTAACTTACGTGATCATCTAAAAAGTATGATCCGTTAAATCCCATGTTGGCTACATGGTTCCTATGGAGAGTTGAGTTAATATGAACTCGCGTCCCCAATTCGTTGCTTAAGACTAGTCCCAAAATATACTTTAGCTCATATGTCTTAAAAACAAACTTCTTTCTTTAATTTGAGATAATTACTCAAAACTTAGCTTAAAATATTTCTTGGAATCGATGTTCCTTTTCTTGCTCAAATGTGAAAACATTTATAAACTTCTTTGGGAATAGTTAGTTCCCTAATAACTTTTGAGAAATGAATTCAACTCTATACTCTTGGCTTAACTTGAAACTTGAGCCTTAAAACGAAATTAAAACGTTAAATAAAGACTCTTGAAAAACTTTAAGAAACTTGCTTTGACTTGCTTTTTAGCTTCTAAGCTTGACTCTAACTTCACTTGACTTTGATCCTAACTTTCCTCGAATTGGATTATGGATTCAAGGTGTATGATCACATTCTTATGGATGAGTTCGTGATGTTTAGATGTACCTTAGAGTGTTGAAAATAACTAGAAAACATAGGTACATTACCAAGGAACACATATGAAAGAGTGGGGAAGGAATGGGTAGGATTGACGTCCTTGCCGCTCTGAGAGGCGCGGGGCGCCAGCCCTCAGATTTTAGAGGGCCTGCTGGGCGCACTGCATGGTGCATCGCCCCAAGGGGGAAACTTCAGAGTCCCTTTTGGGGTGCGCTGGTTGGCGCGACTCCCCAGCCTTTTCACCATAAAATCCGACTTTTCTCCTTAGTTTCTCCAACTCTAAACCCTCTCAACAACAAAGGTTCTTTACCCAAACACTCATAATCATTAAAACCCTCAATATACAATAGATTCCACTAGAAATTCCATCCGGAAACATGTACCAAATCAACAAGAAACTTTAACACAATCACAAGAATTCAACAAACACAACCAATCTTTTTCTCGGAATTAAAACAAGTATGGCGTGTGGGCGAATGAACCAAACCAACACTATGATCTCACATACCTTAATAGGGATCACCGCCAACGAAATCCACGACGATCTTTACGAACCTTGATTCTTCTTCTCTTTCTCCTCTTCTCTCTCAAACCCTCACTCTCACTTTTCAAAGGGAAAACTGATTTAAAATCATTCTAGACACTTAATATAACCAAAAGAAAAGGTTAGGGAAAAGACCAAAATATCCTTCCAAATTCGGATTGAACTGCCCTAAGCCAACAACCCAACTTCCAAATGGCATAGTTCACTCATACGAACTCGGAATTGAGCAAACTCGGCGGCACTGGAAAGATCATTCCAAACATAACTGGAAATACACCTAAATCATCCTGAGATAGGAGTTACAACCTTTTGAAGTTGACCAAAAACTCACTTTTTTCCATACTTAACTAAATTTCCAGATTTTGAATTCTTTCAAAAAATGACTATTTCCAATTTCAAGCTTCTTCATAGTTATTTCAAATTGCAAGACGTCACAATATCTCCCCCTTGGGAACATTCTTCCTCGAATGAGGTTACTCTTAATAAGCTAAGGTTGTAACATCAAACTCAAACACCCAACAAGCAACAATGCCAACAACAACAAGTTCATGCTCATTATAATTTTAAGAGCACTAAGAAGGAAATTAGTACCTTGATCTGCATTTCCTTTGGATTCAAAGAGATGTGGATATCTCTTCTTCAACATGGAGATATGAAATACCGGATCAACCGCTGCTAGTTCCTGTGGTAGCTCCCACTCATAAGCTATATTGTCAATCCTCTTCACTATGCGATAGGGTCCAATAAACCGAGGACTAAGTTTCCCGTTCTTACCAAACCTCATAACACCCTTCATGGGTGAAACTTTCAAATATACCCAATCATCTACTTCGAACTCTAATGCCTTTCTCCTAACATCAGTATAGGATTTTTGACGACTCTGTGCCCTTTTTAACCTTTCTTGATTCACTTTCAACTTCTCCATAGCTTGATGAACTAACCTTGGATCTATAAACCATGCTTCACCAACTTCAAACCATCCAAAAAGAGATCTATATTTCCTCTCATAAAGAACTTCATAAGGAGCCATTTGGATGCTAGAATGGTGACTATTGTTGTAAGCAACTCCATGGAAGATAGGTGATCGTCTCAATTATCCTTGAAACCAATCCCACAATCCACCTTGATACCTCAAAATACCATCTCCCCCTTGTTCAAAAGCCATCACTGCTTATGATCATTTTGCCTATAATTCAAGCAAGATAGAGTTTGGATCTTTCTCACCTTTTTACTTCTGGCACTAATGATGGTTCAGACCCATTCATCATCAATTTTCCTCCTAGTGGAATACATAAGACTAACTCCCAGGCGTACAAGACGGTGCACATCTCTTGCTAATTCTCTCTGTTCTTCTTCAACATGGGCAATGCTACCCATAGATAACCTGCTTAAGGAATCAGTAACAACATTAGCCTTACTAGGGTGATAAAGAAAACTCATGTCATAATCCTTGAGTAAATTTAACCACTCTCTCTTTGTCTGAGATTAAGCTCATTCTAGGTGAACACATATCGAAGACACTTGTGATTGGTGAACACACCCACATGAACATCATACAACAATGCCGCCATATCTTCAAGGCGAAAATTACAACAACTAACTCTAGCTCATCACATTACACCCCGATTCGCCTAAACTCGACTATTGTTCTCAAATTCATTTTAGGTTCAGATACCCAGTATGTACTCATGAACCAAATGTCAAAATTAGGTAGTAGTCAACTTCTCTTTCCATTCATGAAAGATTTCCTCACAAGCTTCAGACCATACCATGAACACTCATAGACTTCGGATTAAGGGTGAGAAATTCTTTTATCCTTGCCTCTCGGAACTCACGAGGAATGAAATGCCCCATGAGAGCACTCTTAAACACTACCCAACTCACTACTAGCGCATCCTCAGCCCTATTCTTTTTCCATTGGTCAAACCAGATTCTAGCAACACCCTTCATTTGGTATGCAGCTAGTTCCACCCTCTCCACCTCAGCAATATACATCACATCAAATACCGTTTTAAGCTCTTCAATGAAGTGCTCCAGATTCTCAGTGATACTTGAACCTGTGAAGCTTGGTGGGTTTATCCTTAAGAGTTCACGGTTCCTTGAAGTATCAACCACTTCGTGTCGATTATCTCTCTGCCCAACATGATAGGTCACAACTTGACTTAACATCCGGATAGCTTCACGAAAATCAACATATTTGATCTCTTCTTGGGTTTGCACTTCTAGGGCATTTGGTAACTCTTGTTCCTCAACACTCCTCATAGCTGGATGAACTCTGACTGCTTTTCGTAGAGACATGATCCTCTAAAAAGATGCGTAGGCATGAATTAGAAAGAAACGTTTTAGAGATAAACTCTAACGCACGAGATGAGTGTGAAAAAAGTGAGATAGTTCCTAAATGTTGCAGCCTCCTAATTATAGATGTGGCGCACTTCACACCGATAACAAGGACTCTATAGAGACGGCTTCATAGACTCCCTTGGACTCTGGAACTCTGTGCTCTGATACCAAGTTTGTCACTCCCCGAGCCTACACCCTGGACATGGACGGCACTCGAAGACCATCGCTGGTTCCCAAGCGAACCCTTGGCCTGACTTACTTAACTCAGCGGAAAACTTAACTCAACAACATAACTCCATGCAATAAAAGATCATAAGACAACTTAAATGATAAAATTTGGCCAAAAAGGCAACTCGTGTCTAAAAATAGAATATTTATCAATGCATAGATGAGAGACTCAATACTAACTGACTGACTGTCTATGAAGCCTCTATAACACTGAGATGGATGTTGGGACAGACCCCGCAATATCCTCATAAAGCAAAACTATTAAAATGAAATAACAGAGTCCTCTGGAATGCAAAGAGGCTCACCACTGACTCTGGAGTGCTCAGCTGGATCAACGGTGTGCTGGATGCTGATCGTGGGTACCTGCGTTTGCATCATAATAAGATGCAGGCTAACTGGCATCAGTACATTGAATATACGAGTATGCAAGTTGGAAAGCTAAATAACAACTTAAGCTTGAAAGGAGTAGAACATAACACTTACCTTGGCTCTGTTCAACTCATGAATAACTGAACTCAATATAAATCAACAAGGCACATGCAATATAAAGAATAGGAAACTATTTAAAAATATGATGTCAAAATCATAATTATAATATGATAAAACATACCATTCTCCCTCTCGAAGTCTACTTCTGCAATGCGTGAATGAAGTCCCATAATCCCATTCACACTAAGAAGAACCCTTTGAGGAACCATGAAATTTCTACTGTGGGAGTTTCTCTAACAGACAACCACCACTATGAGCCTAAGTGGTGATACAACGTTTTTACCATCACGCTGCCAGACTGTCCTATACTTTGCTGTCATATAGAACTACTTAACTTAGTGGATCCACTAGCTTAACTTACATGATCATCTAAAAAGTATGACCCGTTAAATCCCATGTTGGCTACATGGTTCCTATGGAGAGTTGGGTTAATATGAACTTGCGTCCCCAATTCGGTGCTCAAGACTACTCCCAAAATATACTTTAGCTCATATGTCTTAAAAACAAACTTCTTTCTTTAGTTTGAGATAATTACTCAAAACTTAGATTAAAATCTCTCTTAGAATCGATGTTCCCTTTTTTGCTCAAATGTGAAAACATTTATAAACTTCTTTGGGAATACTTAGTTGCCTAATAACTTTTGAGAAATGAACTCAACTCTATACTCTTGGCTTAACTTGCAACTTGAGCCTTAAAACGAAATTAAAACATTAAATAAAGACTCTTGAAAAACTTTAAGAAACTTGCTTTGACTTACTTCTTAACTTCTAAGCTTGACTCTAACTTCACTTGACTTTGATCCTAACTTTCCTCGAATTGGATTATGGATTCAAGGTGTATGATCAAATGTTTATGGATGAGTTCGTGATGTTTAGATGTACCTTAGAGTGTTGAAAACAACTAGAAAACATAGGTACATTACCAAGGAACACATGAAAAAGTGGGGAAGGAATGGGTAGGATTGACGTCCTTGGTGCACTTAGAGGCGCGGGGAGCCAACCCTCAGATTTTAGAGGGCCTGCTGGGTGCACTGCATGGCGCGCTGCCCCAATGGGGAAACTTCAGAGTCCCTTTTGGGGCGCGCTGGCTGGCGCGACGCCCCAGCCTATTCCCCATAAAATCCCACTTTACTCCTTAGTTTCTCCAACTCTAAACCCTCTCACCAACAAAGGTTCTTTCCCCAGACACTCATAATCATTAAAACCCTCAATATACAGTAGATTCAACTCGAAATTTCATCCGGAAACATGTACCAAATCAACAAGAAACTTCAACACAACCACAAGAATTCAACAAACACAACCAATCTTTCTCTCGGAATTAAAACAAGTATGGCGTGTGGGGGAATGAACCAACCCAACACTATGATCTCACATACCTTAATAGGGATCACCCCCAACGAAATCCACGACGATCTTTCCGACCCTTGATTCTTTTTCTCTTTCTCCTCTTCTTTCTCTCTTCTCTCTCAAACCCTCACGCTTACTTTTCAAAGGGAAAATTAATTTAAAATCAATCTAGACCCTTAATATAACCAAAAGAAATGGTTAGGGAAAAGACCAAACTACCCTTACAAATTTGGCTTGAACTGCCCTAAGCCAACAACCCAACTTCCAAAGGGAATAACTCACTCATACGAACTCAAAATCGAGCAAACTCGGCGGAGTTGGAAAGAGCATTCCAAACATAATGGGAAATACACCTAACTCATCCTGAGCTAGGAGTTACGACCGTTTGAAGTTGACCAAAAACTCACTTTTTTCCATAATTAACTAAATTTCCAGATTTTGAATTCTTTCCAAAAATGACTATTTCCAATTTCAAGCTTCTTCATAGTTATTTCAAATTGCAAGACGTCACAATATCTCCCCTTGGGAACATTTGTCCTCGAATGAGGTTACTCTTACTAAGATAAAGGTGTAATATCAAACTCAAACACCCAACAAGCAACAATGCCAACAACAACAACTACATGCTCACTATAATTTAAAGAGCACTAAGAAGGAAATTAGTACCTTGATCTGCATTTCCTCCGGATTCAAAGAGATGTGGATATCTCTTCTTCAACATGGAGATGTGAAATACCGGATGAACCGCTGCTAGTTCCTGTTGTAGCTCTAACTCAGAAGCTATATTGTCAATCCTCTTCACTATGCGGTAAGGTCCAATAAATCGGGGACTAAGTTTCCCCTTCTTACCCAACCTCATACACCCTTCATGGGTGAAACTTTCAAATATACCCAATCATTTACTTCGAACTCTAACGCCTTTCTCCTAACATCAGTGTAGGATTTTTTACGACTCTGTGCCGTTTTCAACCTTCCTTGAATCACTTTCAGCTTCTCCATAGCTTGATGAAGTAACTCTGGATCTATCAACCTTGCTACACCAACTTCAAACCATCCAAAAAGAGATCTAAATCTCCTCTCATAAAGAGCTTCATAAGGATCCATTTGGATGCTAGAATGGTGACTATTGTTGTAAGAAACTCCATATAAGATAGGTGATCGTCTCAATTATCCTTGAAACCAGTCCCACAATCCACCTTGATAACTCAAAATACCATCTCCCCCTAGTTCAAAAGCCATCACTGCTTATGAACATTTTGCATGTAATTCAAGAAATATAGAGTCTGGATCTTTCTCACCTTTTTACTTCTGGAACTAATGATAGGTCAGACCCATTCATCATCAATATTCCTCCTAGTGGAATCCATAAGACTAACTCCCAGGCGTGCAAGTCGGTGCACATCTCTTGGGTGCACATCTCTTGCTAATTCTCTCTGTTCTTCTTCAACATGGGCGATGCTACCCATAGATAACCTGCTTAAGGAATCAGCAACAATATTAGCCTTAGCAGGGTGATAAAGAAAAGTCATGTCATAATCCTTGAGTAACTTTAACCACTCTCTCTCTGTCTGAGATTAAGCTCATTCTAAGTGAACACATATAAAAGGCTGTTGTGATTGGTGAACACATCCACATGAACATCATACAACAATGACGTCATATCTTCAAGGCGAAAACTACAACAACCAACTCTAGGTCATCACATTGCACCCCGATTCACCTAAACTCGACTATTGTTCTCAAATTCATATTAGGTTAAGATACCCAGTATGTACTCAGGAACCAAATGTCAAAATTGGGCAATAGTCAACTTCTCTTTCCATTCCTGAAAGCTTTCCTTACAATCTTCAGACCGTTGAAACTTTGCTGTTTTCCGAGTCAACCTGGTCAATTGAAACCCTTATCTTATAGATCCCTTTAACTGCTCTTTTAACTCTTTCAACTCTGCTGATGCCATTCAATATGGTGGAATAGAGATAGGACGAGTATCTGGAATGATGTCTTACCAAAGTCTATTTCTCTCTCAGAAGGAATTTCTGGTAGTTCATCAGGAAAAACTTCTGGAAACTGTCTTACTATGGAACTGACTGAATAAGAGGTATCTCAACACTAGAGTCATTAACTCGGACTAAGTGATAGATACAGCCCTTCGAAACTAACTTTCTCGCCTTAAGGTACGAAATGAAACGACCCTAGGCATTGCTGAACTACTACTCCACTCTATGACTGGCTCATTCGGAAACTGAAACTTGACTACTCAAGTTCTATAATCAACTGAGGCATAACAGGGATGAAGCCAAACCACACCAAGAATGACATTGAAATCTACCATGTCTAACTCAACCAAATCTGCCATGGTGCTCTTGTGATTGATGGAAACGGGACAATCACGATAGACTCTTTCTCCTAGAATAGACTCACAAATAGACGTAGAGACACTGAATGGCTCACTAAGTTGCTCAGGAATAACATCAAAGTTCATAACAACATAAGGAGTTACAAAAGATAAACTCGCTCTTGGTTCTAGCAAAGCATAAATAGTAAAGTCAAAGACTCGAATCATACCAGTGGCAACATCCGGTGAATCCTCTTGCTCTGGGCGACTGTTGATTGCGTAGAGGCGGTTTGCTCCTCCGCCAGTGCCAAAAGTAGCTCCTCTAGGTACCGTCCTGTTTGGGGGAACAACTGATGAAGATTGGGCCCTATTGCCCAGATTTCCACTACCTTGCCTGTTCTTAGGGAAGTCCTTCACGAAGTGACCCTCTTGTCCACACCTAAAACAACCTGTCTGGCCATCACGACACTTACCTTGGTGTTTCCTACCACACCTAGCACATGAATGAGCCTTACTACCCCTTGGTACCACACTACCTTGAGGATAGGCAAGTCTAGCCCTGAAACTATATGAATTTCTATTGTACCCACCTTTGTTCTCAGGTGGAGATGCACTAGCAGATGGTGGAACAGGTCCCTTCTGTTTCTGTGGGAGGGATGACTGGTTGGCATCATTATTTTGCTGCCTGAACTCGTCCCCTAATATCTTAGCCCTCTTATTCTTAAACTCTTCTCTATCCTTCAGCTTATCCTCCTTAACTTGTTGTACATGGATCATAAATCTTGCAAGGTCAATATCCCCTATCAGCATAGCTGCCTTGCCTTCCTTGCTTGACCGATGAGACAACCCAGCAACATATAAACTCATCCTGCTCCTCATGTCAGCAACCATCTCCGGAGCATATCAGGAAAGTTGTGTGAACTTCAGAATGTACTCATAAACAGTCATAGACTCCAGATTAAGGGTGAGAAACTCTTTCATCTTTACCTCTCGCAACTCACGGGGAAAGAAATGCCCCATAAGAGCACTCTTAAACACAACCCAACTCACTACTAGCGCATCCTCAGCCCTATTCTTTTTCCATTGGTCAAACCAGATTCTAGCAACACCTTTCATTTGGTATGCAGCTAGTTCCACCCTCTCCACCTCAACAAAATACATCACATCAAATACCCTTTTAAACTCTTCAATGAAGTTCTTTAGATTCTCAGTGATACTTGAACCTGTGAAGCTTGGTGGGTTCATCCTTAAGAGTTCACGGTTCCTTGAAGTATCAACCACTTCGTGTCGATTATCTCTCTGCCCAACATGATAGGTCACAACTTGACTTAACATCCGGATAACTTCACGAAAATCAACATATTTGATCTCTTCTTGGGTTTGCACTTCTAGGGCATTTGGTAACTCTTGTTCCTCAACACTCCTCATAGCTGGATGAACTCTGACTGATTTTCGTAGAGACATGATCCTCTAAAAATATGCATAGGCATGAATTAGAAAGAAACGTTTTAGAGATAAACTCTAACGCACGAGATGAGTGTGAAAAAAGTGAGATAGTTCCTAAATGTTGCAGCCTCCTAATTATAGATGTGGCGCGCTTCATACCGATAACAAGGACTCTACAGAGACGGCTTCATAGACTCCCCAGGACTCTGGGTCTCTATGCTCTGATACCAAGTATATCACGCCCTGACCCTACACCTTGGACGTGGCCGGCACTCGAAGACCATCGCTGGTCCCCAAGCGAACCCTTGGCCTGGCTTACTTAACTCAGCGGAAAACTTAACTCAACAACATAACTCCATGCAATAAAAGATCATAAGACAACTTAAATGATAAAATCTGGCCATAAAAGGCAACTCGTGTCTCAAAATAGAATATTTATAAATGCATAGATGAGAGACTCAATACTAATTGACTGACTGTCTATGAAGCCTCTATAACACTTAGATGGATGTTGGGACAGACCCCGCAACATCCTAATAAAGGAAAAATAGGAAAACTAAATAACAGAGTCCTCTGGAATGCAAAGAGGCTCACCACTGACTCTGGAGTGCTCAGCTAGATCAACGGCGTGCTGGATGCTGATCCTGGGTACCTGCGTCTGCATCATAATAAGATGCAGGCCAACTGGTATCAGTACATTGAATGTACCGGTATGCAAGTTGGAAAGCTAAACAACAACTTAAGTTTGAAAGAACTACAACGGAACACTTACCTTGGCTCTGTTCAACTCATGAATAACTGAACTCAATATAAAGCAACAAGGCACATGCAATATAAAGAATAGGAAAACTATTTAAAAATATGACGTCAAAATCATAATTATAATATCATAAAACATACCATGCTCTCTCTCAAAGTCTACTTGTGCAATGCATGAATGAAGTCCCATACCCCCATTCACACTAAGCAGAACCCCTTGAGGAGCCATGAAATTTCTACTGTGGGAGGTTCTCTAAATGACAGCCACAACTATGAGCCTAAGTGGTGATACAACATTTTTACCATCACGCTGCCAGACTGTCCTATACTTTGCCGTCATATAGAACTACTTAACTTATGTGATCATCTAAAAAGTATGACCCGTTAAATCCCATGTTGGCTACATGGTTCCTATGGAGAGTTGAGTTAATATGAACTCGCGTCCCCAATTCGGTGCTCAAGACTACTCCCAAAATATACTTTAGCTCATATGTCTTAAAAACAAACTTCTTACTTTAGTTTGAGATAATTACTCAAAACTTAGCTTAAAATCTCTCTTGGAATCGATGTTCCCTTTCTTGCTCAAATGTGAAAACATTTATAAACTTCGTTGGGAATACTTAGTTCCCTATAACTTTGAGAAATGAACTCAACTCTATACTCTTGGCTTAACTTGAAACTTGAGCCTTAAAACGAAATTAAAAAGTTAAATAAAGACTCTAGAAAAACTTTAAGAAACTTGCTTTGACTTGTTTCTTAACTTCTAAGCTTGACTCTAACTTCACTTGACTTTGATCCTAACTTTCCTCGAATTGGATTATGGATTCAAGGTGTATGATCAAATGTTTATGGATGAGTTCATGATGTTTTGATGTACCTTAGAGTGTTGAAAACAACTAGAAAACATAGGTACATTACCAAGGAACACATATGAAAAAGTGGGGAAGGAATTGAGAGGATTGACGTCCTTGGTGCTCTGAGAGGCGCGGGGTGCCAGCCTTCAGATTTCAGAAGGCCTTCTGGGCGCACTGCATGGCGCGCCGCCCCAAGGGGGAAACTTCAGAGTCCCTTTTGGGGCGCGCTAGCTGGCGCGACGCCCCAGCATTTTCCCCCGAAAATCTAACTTTTCTCCAAAGGTTCTTTCCCTAAACACTCATAATCATTAAAACCCTCAATAAATAATAGATTCCACACGAAATTCCATCCGGAAACATGTACCAAATCAACAAGAAACTTCAACACAACCACAAGAATTCAACAAACACAACTAATCTTTTTCTCGAAATTAAAACAAGTATGGCGTGTGGGGGAATGAACCAACCCAACACTATGATCTCACATACCTTAATAGGGATCACCCCCAACGAAATCCACGATGATCTTTACGAACCTTGATTCTTTTTCTCTTTCTCCTCTTCTTTCTCTTTTCTCTCTCAATCTCTCACTCTCACTTTTCAAAGGGAAAACTGATTTAAAATCAGTCTAGACCCTTAATATAACCAAAAGAAATGGTTAGAGAAAAGACCAAAATACCCTTACAAATTCGGATTGAACTACCCTAAGCCAACAACCCAACTTCCAAAGGGAATAGCTCACTCATACGAACTCAGAATTGAGCAAACTCGGCGGTGTTGGAAAGATCATTCCAAAATATTTCCAAACATAACTTGAAATACACCTAACTCATCCTAAGCTAGGAGTTGCGACCGTTTGAAGTTGACCAAAAACTCACTTTTTTCCATAATTAACTAAATTTCCAGATTTTGAATTCTTTCCAAAAATGACTATTTCCAATTGCAAGCTTCTTCATAGGTATTTCAAATTGCAAGACGTCACATTATATCCCCCTTGGGAACATTCGTCCTCGAATGAGGGTACTTTTACTAAGCTAAGGGTGTAACATCAAACTAAAACACCCAACAAGCAACAATGCCAACAACAACAACTACATGCTCACTATAATTTAAAGAGCACTAAGAAGGAAATTAGTTCCTTGATTTGCATTTCCTCCGGATTCAAAGAGATGTGGATATCTCTTCTTCAACATGGAGATGTGAAATACCGGATGAACCGCTGCTAGTTCCTGTGGTAGCTCCAACTCATAAGCTATATTGTAAATCCTCTTGACTATGCGATAGGGTCCAATAAACCAGGGCCTAAGTTTCCCCTTCTTACCCAACCTCATAACACCCTTCATGGGTGAAACTTTCAAATATACACAATCATCTACTTCGAACTCTAACGCCTTTCTCCTAACATCAGTGTAGGATTTTTGACGACTCTGTCATTTTCAACCCTTCTTGAATCACTATCACCTTCTCCATAGCTTGATGAAGTAACTCTGGATCTATCAACCCTGCTTCACCAACTTCAAACCATCCAAAAAGAGATCTAAATCTCCTCTCATAAAGAGCTTCATAAAGAGCCATTTGGATGCTAGAATGGTGACTATTGTTGTAAGCAACTCCATCTAAGATAGGTGATCGTCTCAGATCGGAAAGCGTCGTGCAATCCACCTTGATACCTCAAAATACCATCTCCTCTTGTTCAAAAGCCATCATTGCTTATGAACATTTTGCCTGTAATTCAAGCAAGTTAGAGTCTGGGTCTTTCTCACCTTTTTACTTCTGTCACTAATGATTAATACGTGAGAAAATGTGGTCGGTGCATCACATTATTGCTACTGATGATTTCAAAGAAGATAGAAAAGAAGTTGTTGACGAAGCATGGAGGAATACTGTTTTGCAACCATTCCTAGATATTGTGAGAAGATTTCTCAAAAATGATGATCACAATATTAGTATTGAGTGTACATAAACTATCATTATCTCTATCTTTTGTTATTCTGTCTCTTGGTCACTTTAATTTTTGACCTATTTTGTACAGTTTGTATCGAGCTACAGATATATATATATATATATATATATATATATATACTATTCTTGTTCGTAAAAACATTGTTATTTATAGAGCAAATATTTAAGCTTTATAAAAATATTTATTTTAAGGTCCGATCCATGCCCAAGCGCCAAGTCCAAGTCCAAGTCCAAGTCCAAGTCCAAGTCTTTGATATTTAATATATATTAATATAAATACGTACTTACACAATTACATGAGATCATTCTTAATATCAAGGTAATAGAGTGAAAAAATAAATGACCATAAATGTTTGGGAAGATTCTAACCTTAAAGAATTTTAAAGAATAAAATTCTTAACTCCAAATTTAAAATTGTTACACAGACAAAGAAGAGAAAATAATAAATTTGCAATCTATCGGTAAGGATCATTTAAGGAAACATATTCTACCTAATTCAATCACGATAATGGAAGCTTCATTCAATAAACCGTTTATCTATTATTACATGCTGCACAAGTAGATATACATAACTGTAATTGAAATAGTTATCGATAATTGTTCCTTCCCTTCTAATTGAATTAGACTAAGAACTTATGACGTGTTGTTAAATAGTGTATGAATTGACGTATTATCACTTGAATGTATTCCTTCAGAAATATCATTGAGTTCTTTTTACAATCCTTTTGAAATCCATATTTTCGTCAATCTTGTATGTGATCTCATAACAATGTGCATCTAGAAACTTCATCCTAAAATTATTTAAGCCTAATCACCCAAATTCTAGCTGACATATTTGTAGGTTTTTTTTTTCAAGAATTATTATTATCCTAAAATATATGAATTCTTTTTAAATTTGGTATATACCAATTCATAAGTTCATAATCACATTTTTACTATAAATGCCCAGTTATATGCGATCTCCAAACAATGTACATTTGATAACTTTATCCTAAAATTATTTACTTGTCATTACCAAAATTCCAGTTGACATATCTATACATTTTACAAAAGTCATTGATCTTATCTTGAAAGATATCAGTATTTCTGAATATGGTATGACAATTAATAAGTCCACAAATACATTTTACTATAAATGCTCAATGCAATCTCTTTCATAACCACCATCAAGAAAAATATATTATTTTACATAGTTTATTACATCTCAAGCAAGGTTTCTACTTATTAACTTTATATTTATAAGATTTTTTAATGTATGAGTGGTTTTCATGAGATTATTTACTATTTTAAACTAATTATTATTATAATTTTATTTTATGTGTAGCTAAAATGAATACTTTCATCAACAAGAAGAAGAAGAAGAAAGTGGTGTTCATAATGGGAGTAACAGGAACGGGAAAATCTTGTCTCTCTGTTGACCTTGGCACCCATTTTTGAGGAGAAATAATCAACTCGGACAAAATTGAAGTATATAAGGGACTTGAAATCGTGACCAACAAGATCACACACGCTGAGAAACAAGGTGTACAACACTATTTGCTAGGTATACATATTTGTAAATGACATTTTATTTTGTGATTTCTTTATTTTAATGTGAATATTAATTGATAGTTATTTTGTTTCACAATTTTTTAGGTGAAATCGAGCTAGATTTCAACTTCACCGCCGAAGATTTCTGTCTGAAGTCCATTGTCTACATTGAAAACATTTTGAAGACTCAATGTGTTCCAATTATTGTTGGAGGTGGTCAAATTCGTATATTGGAAAACTTATGGAAGACCCTGTGTTCATGTTCAAATATAAGTATGACAGTTGCTTTATTTGGATTGATGTAGAGCAATCAGTCTTGAACCGTAGAGTTGACACGAGGGTTGATGAAATGGTCAATGCAGGTAGTTTTTGTAGTTATGTTATTTATGAATCAAAATATAATTATGCCTCTAACTAAAACTTTTCTTATATAGTTGTCTTAATAATACTTTTGGTTTTCAAATATATGTTCACCTAAATAAAACTATTCTTAAATTTATGTTGCATGCAGGGCTGGTGGATGAGGTGCGGCAGATTTTCATTCCAGATGCAGATTACACCAAAGGAATCTGACGGTCCATTGGTGTCCCTGAAATGGCCAAATATTTAAGGGAAGAAAAATATATAGACGGAGATGATGAATCAAAGAAGATGATTCTTCAAGCTTCAATTTTAAGTATCAAGCGTAATATTCGTATAGTAATTTGTAACCAACTTGACAAGATTCAACGATTAATACATGAGAAAATGTGGTCGGTGCATCATATTATTGCCACTGACATTTTCAAAGAAGATAGAAAATAAGTTGTTGACGAAGCATGGAGGAATACTGTTTTGCAACCATGCCTAGATATTGTGAAAAGATTTCTCAAAAATGATGATCACAATATCAGTATTGAGTGTAGATAAATGTAATGACCCTTCTGGTCATTTCTGTGTTTTGGCTTTTGTGTGTCGTTTAGATCGTTCATGTAGGGAGCCCAAGTCATTTATGACTTGCTGGGACTGACAGTTTGGTCACCTGGTCATTCGTTTGGCTTTTGTGCGAATTTTAGTGTTTTTGGAGCTTATGAACCTTGAACGATCATTTTTTATCAAAAGTTCAAGAAGATGACATCAGAATCCAATTCTGACGATTCCATCAGCTCCGAAAGGGTCATTTTAGGCTAGTAGCATGATCGGCATGACTCTCGAGATTTTCAGTGTGAGTCGGTCCGATTAGGCGTTTTAACTTTAGTTTAAGCCTAAGTTTGACTTTAGTCAACATTCTGAGTAAACGCGCTCGGATGAGAATTTTGTCAGTGCGGTTAGCTCCGGAATGTCGAGTTTGGTCTAGATTGACCCTTCTTTTGTGTCCCGAGGTTTTTGATATTTTTTCGAGCCCTTTTGTGAATTTTGACTTAAAATGACATTTGGGTGTGGGACCCACTTTATGTCAAGATGACCTCGTATGTAAATTTTGACTGCGCTGTTGAGTTTGGAATATCGAATTTGGTATGTTTGCATATCTCGTTTCCATGCACGGGGTTCCGAACAAGTTCGGAGCACCCCGTCGGAGTTTTTAGTCTTTGGAAAATTGCAGAAATATCTGCTATAATTGCAGATATATCAGCCAACTTTCCCAAACTTCAAACCCTCATAACTCTCTTATCTTTCATCTGATATAGGTGATTCGAAGTGCGGGAGCTTCGTATTCTCGGTGGCTTCGCTGTAGAGTGTTCGGAAGTTGTCAGGTGCGCGTAGTTCAAGGTAATTTCGTGATTAACCTGACTGATGTACCCCTTTTCCGAGCCTTTATTTTTGGCATTCTTGTTTTTGTTATATCTCTCTCATTTTAGCTCGGTTTTGGGTGATTCGAAGTCCCACATGTTGGGAATTATTGTGGCTAACTGTTAGAGTGTTCAAGGAGTGCTAGGCACCTTCCGATTCTCGTTTATTTCGAGTTTAGACTGCTGCTGTAGGTATTCTTTTAGTTGATTTAAGTGTGGTTTTCTTGCTTGTAGGTTTTTGCTATGTTTTGAGCCTTGAATTGTGTTCCATTTTGGAACACAAGTTCGGGGTGCTGTTTAGGGTCTCTTGATGGAGTCAAATTTGGACAGTTCGGTGCAGGTCCCACGATTCTTGTTTTGACTCCAAAATTAACCCGTCTCCGTTTGTTGTGATTTTGGTGTCTAAACGTTTGTACTAACGTTGTGATCCTATATTTGATAGAGTGACAGCGTTCAAGGGTCGTTTGGGAAGGAAAAGCTCCGGTAAAGTGATTTGGAGAGCGCACGGTCAGCCATAAGGTAGGCTATGACTTTCTTTCTTTTAGATTGAGCTTAATTGTGTAAACGCATATTGATTGGAATGAATCGTGGGTGGGTACCGGTTTCCTACCTTACTTTGATTAGATACCTCATGTTAGGATCGATTGACCATATTTCGGGTATAATATCATGTTAACTAGTTTGGTAGAGTTACATGCTTATTTGCTAAATGCTATTGTATACTTGTATGCTATATATTGTATGCCTTGTTCATTCTTAACCGTAAGCATGATGTCCTTAGTCTAGGTTAGGCTAGCATTGCCTTAGACTTATGACCCATGTGGGTTGGATAGCCTTGACTTTCTGCCGATGTAATTCGGATGACTTACCTCCTTGTAGACTGGAGTAGCAGACTTGAGTCTGATAGTTTGAGCCTTAGATTAGGCGTTATCGCTGCTTGCTGCACGTCTGTATCTTCTCCCTCTCATTTTGTGGTTCCGACGCATTCTCGAAGGTTTGGCGCATCACTAGAGGCGTGGGATTGAGATGGTATAGGCTTGGAGCCTTTTCTGTGATTTCTTAGAGTGGACGACGTTCCACGGTGGTTGTTGTTGGATTGGATCCTATTGGAGATACCATCACCCCGGGGGTCGTTCTTTCTAGCTGGGCTGGGAACGTATCGTTGGCTGGGTAGACTCGGTGATATTGGCGATCACCCCCGAGCCTCTCTTTCTAGCTGGGCTGGGAGTGCTGCTGGCTGAGTGTCCCCGGTTCGTTCTTTCTAGCTGGGCTGGGAGCTGACTGCATGGTAAGATGACTTGCGATATCTACCTCACTCATGGGTCACTCTTTCTAGCTAGGCTGGGAGTGGACTGTTTGGTTGGGTGCCTCATTGGGTCACTCTTTCTAGCTGGGCTGGGAGTGCATTGCTGGCTGGGTCGAGTCTGATGGATTATCTTCGTTACTTTGGGCTGGGAGTTCGGTTTTCTTCTTTCTCAGTAGACTTAGCTTTTCTGTGTACCTGTCGGGTTTATGGGGGTCCATTCAGGTTTTATTTGAACTTGCACACGAGTGTACCTGCTGGGCTTATGGGGGTCCAGTTAGGTTTAGTTTAGTTGTACTTAGTTTATTTCTGGTATGCTCGTGTGCTTTCTTTTCGTATCTGCTTTGACCTCTCTGTGTCTAGATTCTATCCTTGCATATTGTTTTTACCCTTTTTGCTCAGTCGGCCTATGATGCCTACTTAGTACCTGTTGTGTTGGTACTCATGCTATGCTCTGCATCTATTTCGTGATGCAGTTCCCAGTACCAGTTATCAGCGGTGAGTAGTTCCAACCTTCTTTTGCAGTTGTGACTCGGAGACGAGGGCGATAACTTGGCGCTTTGGGTTTGTCCTGCCTCCTTCTTTTGGTTTAGCTAGTCTTGTTGCTTTTGAGACACGCTCTGTTGTGGTTCACTTTTGGGACTAGTACTCTTTATTAGATAGCTCTGTACTGGTGACTTCCAGGTTCTGGGAGGGATTTCTGTATATATTTATTTTGGGTTGCTTCCGCCTTGTTATTCTTGTTTAGATTACTGTTTCCGCTAGTTTCTACCCTTACACTCATTGCTTGATATTCTGGGTTTCGGGTTGGCTTACCTACTGGTAGGGTATAGTAGGTGCCATCATGATTCGATAAATCGGATCGTGACAAGTTGGTATCAGAGCCTCAGGTTCACCGGTCTCACTTGTACAGAGCTAACGTCTAGTATAGTCTTGTGGATCGGTGCGGAGACGTCAGTAACTTATCTTCGGGAGGCTACAGGATGTCTTTAGAAATATTACCTCTTTTGTTTCACTTTCGTGCATCGTGTGTCTTATTGGTTCCTTGAAATCTTACTTGTTTCACTCTTTCGCAGAATGGCCCACTTGCGAGGTGGCGCGGCCGGGGGTGATGCACCTAGGCCTGCAGACAGAGCCCCAGCTTAGGGTAGACGCCAACCCAGAGGTCGAGAGAGGGCCGCAACATCAGTCCAGGAGAGAGAGGAGGATCCAGAGCTAGTAGCAGACCCTTCAACACTTCGTATACCAGATCAGCCGGTTGGGTCGGGGCCAACCCAGCCGCCACCCGAACTAGTTCTGACTCTGGGTCTCCAGGACGCTATTGCTCAGCTCTTAGGTGTGCTTGGGGGGATGCAGCAGCCACCCTCCCCAGTTACACCAACACTAGTACCGCAGGATCAGCCTACAGTGAGGGCACCTCAGGTCCAGGTACCACTTGAGGGAGTACAGTCCTTGGTAGCGGTTAAAACTTATGCCGCTTGAGGACCAGAAGATGCTTGGTGTGTTTCTCAGGTTGACACCACCGAAGTTTTCTCGGGCTGTGGGTGAGGATGCCCACGAGTTTCTTACTACTTACCGTGAGAGGCTTCGCACTTTGGGCCTTGTGGAGTCTAGAGGGGCCAACTTCATTGCTTACAAGCGAGATGGGCCAGCCAGGCAGTGGTGGCGCACGTTCATTCAGACCAGGCCAGTTGGATCTCCACCGGTATCATGAGATGAGTTTTCTGAGGCCTTCTTGGCCAAGTTTATTCCTCGTAGTGTTAGAGACCTCCTCAGGGATCAGTTCTGCAGGTTGGAGCAGGGCTCCATGTCGGTGGCAGAGTACGGGATTAAGTTCCACGAGCTCTCCGATCATGCCGATATGATTTTACCTATAGAGGAGGAGAGAGTTAGGTGCTTTGTTCGTGGGTTGAGATTGCAGCTTCGACTTGAGACCCAGTCCTTAGTTTTTGCGGGTTGATCTTTTTTAGATGTAGTTGACCATGCTAGTACTATGAAGCATCTTCGTCGCGAGGCCCAAGGGGGCAGCGAGAAGAGGGCTAAGCATGTGGGCAGCTACAGTGACTCCCACCCCAGGTCTAGAGATTATCATGACAAGGCCGGATGACGATTTCGACAGGGTCAGTCTAGGACACCTACACATGCATCTCTTCAGGCATCAGATGGTGGTTGGAGTGAAGCTAGTTCGAGTCAGGGCCGCGAGGTGTTTCAGTCGGATTCTTCAGGCCATGGTAGTCGTTCTTCTGGGAGTCTCCCTCGACAGGGTTGCTATGAGTGTGGTGAGATGGGTCATTGGGCCAGGAACTGCCCTCAGCATAGTCGGATTGATCCCGCTCCTCAGGCAGCTCCCCAAGCTTTACCAACACCTCCAGCTAGAGGCCGTGGTCAGGGTCAGGATCGTAGAGGTGGTTATCAGGGTATACGGGGTGGTCCCTAAGGAGGAAGGTCGGGTGGTTGGTTTGATGGTCAGGGCAGAGGCAGACATAGCCATTTCTATGCAGCTCCAGCGAGGGCGGAGGCTGAGGCATCAGACGATGTGATCACAGGTACGATTCTTTTATGCCAGCAGCCCGCCTTGGCTTTATTTGATCCGGGCTCTACTTTTTTGTATGTTTCTGTTTACTATGCCTCTTGCTTGAGTATGATGTCTGAGCCTCTGGTAGCGCCGTTGCGTGTGTCGACCCCCGTGGGTGAGTCTTTAGTAGTGGATCAGGTATTTTGATCTTGCTTAGTTACTATCTAGGGGCGTGACACCCGGGCTGACCTTATATTGCTTGACATGGGGTGGTGTGGCAGGGATCTCGTGGTAGCACACCAGTTGGTGTTATCTCTTCTATTCGGGCTAGGAGGCTAGTGGTTAGCGGATGCTTATCATAGTTGGCCTATGTGTGTGATGTGAGTAGGGAGATCCCTCCGGTTGATTCAGTTTCTATTGTTCGTGACATCTTAGATGTGTTTCCTACCGACCTACCTGGCCTACCCCTAGAGCGTGATATTGATTTTCCGATTGAGCTTGAGCCAGGTACTCGGCCTATTTCTATTCCACCATATCAGATGGCTCCTACAAAGGTCAAGGAGCTCAGTGTTCAGCTTCAGGATCTCTTGGGTAAGAGATTTATCAGACCTAGTATATCACCTTAGGGCGCTCCTGTTCTTTTTGTTAAGAAGAAGGATGGTACGATGCGCATGTGCATTGACTATAGACAGTTGAATAAGGTGACAGTGAATAATCGATATCCTCTGCCTAGGATTGATGACCTATTTGACTAGCTATAGGGAGCTTCAATGTTCTCTAAGATTGATTTGAGGTCCGGTTACCACCAGTTGAGGATTAGGGCAGCGAACATCCCTAAGACTGCATTTAGGACCCTTTATGGCCATTATGAGTTCTTGGTGATGTCATTTGGGTTGACTAATGCCCCTGCTGCCTTTATGGACTTGATGACGCGCGTGTTCAGGCCTTATCTTGATTCCTTCGTCATAGTCTTCATTGATGACATTTCGATATACTCGCGAAGTAGGGGTGATCATGAGCAGCATTTGAGAGTTGTGCTCCAGACTTTGAGAGATCAACGGCTTTATGCCAAGTTCTCAAAGTGCCAGTTATGGTTAGACTCTGTAGCGTTCTTGGGGCATGTTGTATCCAAGGAGGGCATTATGATAGATCTGGTGAAGATTGAAGCTATTCGTGATTGGGCTAGGCCCACCTCAATTACTGAGATTCGGAGCTTCGTCGGACTAGCAGGCTACTACAGACGATTTGTGGAGGGTTTCTCTACCTTGGCAGCACCTCTGACCTGGTTGACTCGTGTTGATGTTCCCTTTATTTGGTCAGAGGAGTGTGAGGCGAGCTTTTTGAGGCTCAAGGAGTTATTGACCACCGCTCCTATATTGACTCTTCCGGTTGAGGGCGAGGGCTTCACGGTTTATTGTGACACATCCGGCGTTGGTTTGGGTTGTGTATTGATGCAGCAGGGCCGAGTTATTGCTTATGCGTCGAGGCAGCTTAAGGTCCATGAGCGCAACTACCCCACTCATGACTTGGAGTTGGCGGCAGTAGTTTTTGCGCTTAAGATTTGGAGGCACTACTTGTATGGAGTTCGATGTGAGATCTATACCGATCATAGGAGTCTTCAGTACATCATGAGCCAGAGGAACCTTAATTCGAGGCAGCGTCGCTGGATTAAGCTCCTGAAGGACTACGACCTCTCTATTCTCTATCATCCAAGCAAGGCGAATGTGGTAGCGAACGCCTTGAGCCGGAAGGTGGTGAGTATGGGTAGTCTAGCCTTCTTATCTGTTGAGGAGCAACCCTTGGCTATGGACATTCAGTTCTTAGCCAATAGCATGGTTCGGTTGGATATTTCAGATTCTAGACGTGTCTTGGACCATATGGGAGTTCAGTCTTCCTTGCTTGATAGGATCCGTGGTTGTCAGTTTGAGGATGAGGCCTTGGTGTCCCTTAGAGATCGAGTGTTAGTGGGTGATGGTGGTCAGGCTACCTTAGATCCTGATGGAGTGTTGAGATTCGCCGGCCGCATTTCTGTTCCGAGAGTTGGAGATTTGATTTAGTTGATACTTTCTGAGGGCCATGAGTCTAGATACTCTATCCATCCGGGCACAACGAAGATGTATCATGATTTGAGGCAGCATTACTGGTGGAGTGGCATGAGAAGAGATATTGCTAACTTTGTTTCCCGTTGCTTGTGCTGCCAGTAGGTAAAGGCTGAGCATTTGAGGCCTGGTGGTGAGTTTCAGAGATTACCCATTTCGGAGTGGAAGTGGGAGCGTATCACTATAGACTTCATTGTGGGGTTGCCTTGAACTTCTAGAGGTGTTGACAACATTTGGGTCATCGTTGATCGATTGACCAAGTCAACACATTTCCTTCCTATTCAGTCTTCATTTAGCGCCGAAAGGTTGGCTCATATCAACATTCAGGAGGTGGTTCGACTTCATGGGGTGCCAGTTTCTATTATATCAGATCGGGGTTCTCAGTTCACGTCTAGCTTTTGGAGGACCTTTCAGGATGAGTTGGTCACTCGGGTTGACCTTAGCACAGCTTTCCACCCGCAGACGGATGGCCAGTCGGAGCGTACTTTTCAGGTCCTTGAGGATATGTTGCAGGCCTGTGTTATGGATTTTGGAGCTCATTCGGACCAGTTCTTGCCTTTGGCGGAGTTTGCGTATAACAACAGCTACCATTCTAGCATTCAGATGGCCCCATTTGAGGCATTGTATGTTAGGCGTTGTCACTCTCCGGTGGGTTGGTTTGAGTCTACAGAGCCTAGGCCGCAGGGTACGGATTTGATTCAGGAGGCTTTGGACCAGGTGAGAGTGATTCAGGATAGACTCAGGACGGCTCAGAGTAGGCACCAGAGTTATGCTGATCGGAGGTGTCGGCCTTTGAGATTCTCTGTTGGTGATCGGGTATTCCTCCATGTGTCGCCCATGAAGGGCGTGATGAGGTTTGGGAGGCGGGGCAAGCTTAGCCCCAGGTACATTGGGCCTTCTGAGATACTCCGGACAGTTGGGGAGGTTGCTTATGAGTTGTCCCTACCTCCAGTATTTTCAGCCATCCACCCGGTTTTCCATGTCTCAATGTTGCGGCGGTATGTTCCTGATGAGTCCCATGTGCTCCAGTATGATGCAGTCGAGTTGGATGACCGTTTGACATTTGTAGAGGAGCTAGTTGCCATTCTAGCCAGAGATGTGAGGAGATTACGCACGAGAGCCATTCTTGTTGTTAAGGTCCGTTGGAGGCATCATCCAGTCAAGGAGGCCACCTGGGAGACTGAGCAGGAGATGCGAGAGTAGTTTCCCGGCTTGTTTGAGCCTTCAGGTACTTCTTGACCATTACTTTTGCAGACGAAAGTCCTTTTTAGTAGTGGATATTGTAATGACTCTTCTGGTCATTTCTATGTTTTTGCCTTCTATGTGTCATTTAGATCATTCTTGTAGCGACCCCAAGTCATTTATGACTTGCTGGGACTGACAGTTCGGTCACCTGGTCGTTCGTTTGGCTTTTGTGCGAGTTTTAGTGTTTTTGAAGCTTATGAATCTTGAACGATCTTTTTTTATCAAAAGTTCAAGATGATGACATTAGAATCCAATTCTGACGATTTCATCAGCTCCAAAAAGGTCATTTTAGGCTAGTAGCATGGTCGGCATGACTCTCGAGGTTTTCAGTGTGAGTCGGTGCAATTAGGCGTTTTAACTTTAAGTTTAAGCCTAAGTTTGACTTTAGTCAACATTCTGAGTAAATGTGCTCGGATGAGAATTCCGTCAGTGCGGTTAGCTCCGGAATGTTGAGTTTGGCCTAGATTGATCCTTCTTTTGTGTCCCGAGGTTTTTGATATTTTTCCGAGCCCTTTTGTGGTTTCTGACTTAAAATGGCATTTGGGTGTGGGACCCACTTTTTGTCAAGATGACCTCTTATGGAAATTTTGACTGCGCTGTTGAGTCCGGAATATCAAATTTGGTATGTTTGCATATCTCGTTTGCGTGCACGGGGTTCCGAACGAGTTCGAAGCACCCCGTCAGAGTTTTTAGTTTATGGAAAATTGCAGAAATATCTGCTACAATTGCAGATATATCAGACAACTTTCCCAAACTTCAAACCCTCATAACTCTCTTATCTTTCATCCGATATAGGTGATTCGAAGTGCGGGAGCTTCGTATTCTCGGTGGCTTCGCTGTAGAGTGTTTGGAAGTTGTTGAGTGCGCGTAGTTCGAGGTAATTTCGTGATTAACCTGACTGATGTACCCCTTTTTCGAGCCTTTGTTTTTGGCATTCTTGTTTTTGTTATATCTCACTCATTTTAGCTCGGTTTTGGGTGATTCGAAGTCCCACATGTTGGGAATTATTGTGGCTAACTGTTAGAGTGTTCAAGGAGTGCTGGGCACCTTCCGATTCTCGTTTATTGCGAGTTTAGACTGCTGCTGTAGGTATTCTTTTAGTTGATTTAAGTGTGATTTTCTTGCTTGTAGGTTTTTGCTATGTTTTGAGCCTTGAATTGTGTTCCATTTTGGAACAAAAGTTCGGGGTGCTGTTTAGGGTCTCTTGACGGAGTCAAATTTGGACAGTTCGGTGCGGGTCCCACGATTTCTGTTTTGACTCCAAAATTAACCCGTCTCCGTTTGTTGTGATTTTGGTGTCTAAACATCCGTACTAACGTTGTGATCCTATATTTGATAGAGTGACAGCGTTCAAGATTCGTTCGGGAAGGAAAAGCTCCGATAAAGTGATTTGGAGAGCGCACGGTCAGCCTTAAGGTAGGCTACAACTTCCTTTCTTTTAGATTGAGCTTAATTGTGTAAACGCATGTCGATTGGAATGAATCATCGGTGGGTACCGGTTTCCTACCTTACTTTGATTAGATACCTCATGTTAGGATCGATTGGCCTTATTTTGGGTATAGTATCATGTTAACCGGTTTAGTAGAGTTGCATGCTTATGTGCTAAATGCTATTGTATGCTTGTATGCTATATATTGTATGCCTTGTTCATTCTTAACCGTAAGCATGATGTCCTTAGTCTAGGTTAGGCTAGCATTGCCTTAGACTTATGACCCGTGTGGACTGGATAGCCTTAACTTTCTATCGACGTCGTTCGGATGACTTAGCTCCTTGTAGACTGGAGTAGCAGACTTGAGTCTGATAGTTTGAGCCTTAGATTAGGCGTTATCGCTGCTTGCTGCACGTCTGCATCTTCTCCCTCTCATTCTGTGGTTCCGACGCATTCTCGAAGGTTTGGCGCATCACTAGAGGCGTGGGATTGAGATGGTATAGGATTGGAGACTTTTCTGTGATTTCTTAGAGTGGACGGCGTTCCACCGTGGTTGTTGTTGGATTGGATCCTATTGGAGATACCATCACCCTCGGGGTCGTTCTTTCTAGCTGGGCTGGGAACGTATCGCTGGCTGGGTAGACTCGGTGATATCGACGATCACTCCCGGGCCTTTCTTTCTAGCTGGGCTGGTTGTGTGCTACTGGCTGGGTGTCCCCGGGTCGCTCTTTATAGCTGGGCTGGGAGCTGATTGCATGGTAGGACGACTCGTGATATCTACCTTACTCACGGATCCCTCTTTCTAGCTAGGATGGGAGTGGACTATTTGGTTGGGTTCCCCCTGGGGTCAGTCTTTCTAGCTGGGCTAGGAGTGTACTGCTGGCTGGGTGGAGTCTGATGGATTATCTTAGTTACTTTGGGCTGGGAGCCCGATTTTCTTCTTTCTCAGTAGACTTAGCTTTTCTATGTACCTCTCGAGCTTAAGGAGGTCCGTTCAGGTTTTATTTGAACTTGCACACGAGTGTACCTTCTAGGCTTATGGGGGTCCAGTTAGGTTTAGTTTAGTTGTACTTAGTTTATTTCTGGTATGCTCGTGTGCTTTCTTTTCGTATCTGTTTTGACCTCTCTGTGTCTAGATTCTATCCTTGCATATTGTTTTTACCCTTTTTGCTCAGTCGGCCTATGATGCCTACTGAGTACCTGTTGTGTTGGTACTCATGCTACGCTCTGCATCTATTTCGTGATGCAGGTCCCAGTACCAGTTATCAGCGGTGAGTAGTTCCAGCCTTCTTTTGCAGTTGTGACTCGAAGACGAGGGCGAGCACTTGGCGCTTCGAGTTTGTCCTGCCTCCTTCTTTTGGTTTAGCTAGTCTTGTTGCTTTTGAGACACGCTCTGTTGTGGTCCACTTTTGGGACTTGTACTCTTTATTAAATAGTTCTGTACTGGTGACTTCCGGGTTCTGGGAGGGATTTTTGTATATATTTATTTTGGGTTGCTTCCGCCTTGTTATTCTTGTTTAGATTACTGTTTCCGCTAGTTTCTACCCTAACACTCATTACTTGATGTTCTGGGTTTCGGGTTGGCTTACCTACTGGTAGGGTATAGTAGGTGCCATCATGATTCGAGAAATCGGGTTGTGACAATAAACTATCATTATCTCTATCTTGTGTTATTCTGTCTCTTGGTCACTTTAATTTTTGACCTATTTTGTACAGTTTGTATCGAACTACAGATATATATACTATTCTTGTCTGTAAAAACATTGTTATTTATAGAGCAAATATTTAAGCTTTATAAAAATATTTGTTTTAAGGTCCGATCCAAGCCCAAGCGCCAAGTCCAAGTCCAAGTCCAAGTCTTTGATATTTAATATATATTAATATAAATACGTACTTACACAATTACATGAGATCATTCTTAATGCCAAGGTAATAGAGTGAAAAAATAAATGACTATAAATGTTTGGGAAGATTCTAACCTTCTTTAAAATTCTTAACTCCAAATTTAAAATTGTTACACAGACAAAGAAGAGAAAATAATAAATTTGCAATCTATCGGTAAGGATCATCTAAGGAAATATATTCTACCTAATTCAATCACGATGATGGAAGCTTCATTCAATAAAACGTTTATCTATTATTACATGCTGCACAAGTAAATATACATAACTGTAATTGAAATAGTTATTGTTAATTGTTGCTTCCCATCTAATTGAATTAGACTTAGGACTTATGACGTGTTTCTAAATATTTTATGAATTGATGCATTATCACTTTAATGTATTCATTCAGAAATATTATTGAGTTCTTTTTACAATCCTTTTGAAATCCATATTTTCGTTAATCTTGTATGTGATCTCATAACAATGTGCATCTAGAAACTTCATCCTAAAATTATTTAAGCCTAATCACCCAAATTCAAGCTGACGTATTTGTAGGTTTTTTTTCAAGCATTATTCGTATACTAAAAGATAAGAATTCTTTTTAAATTTGGTATATACCAATTCATAAGTTCATAATCACATTTTTACTATAAATGCCCAGTTATATGCGATCTCCAAAAAATGTACATTTGATAACTTTATCCTAAAATTATTTACTTGTCATTACCAAAATTCCAGTTGACATATCTATACATTTTACAAAAGTCATTGATCTTATCCTGAAAGATATCAGTATTTCTGAATATGGTATGACAATTAATAAGTCCACAAATACATTTTACTATAAATGCTCAATGCAATCTCTTTCATAACCACCATCAAGAAAAATATATTATTTTACATAATTTATTACATCTCAAGCAAGGTTTCTACTTATTAACTTTATATTTATAAGATTTTTTAATGTATGAGTGGTTTTCATGAGATTATTTACTATTTTAAACTAATTATTATTATAATTTTTTTTTATGTGTAGCTAAAATGAATACTTTCATCATCAAGAACAACAAGAAGAAAGTGGTGTTCATAATGGGAGTAGCAGGAATGGGAAAATCTCGTCTCTCTGTTGACCTTGCCACCCATTTTCGAGGAGAAATAATCAACTCGGACAAAATGCAAGTATATAAGGGACTTGAAATCGTGACCAACAAGATCACAGATGCTGAGAAACAAGGTGTACGACACTATTTGCTAGGTATACATATTTGAAAAAGACATTTTTTTTTTGTGATTCCTTTATTTTAATATGAATATTAATTGACAGTCATTTTGTTTCACAATTTTTTAGGTGAAATCGAGCCAGATTCCCACTTTACGGCCGAAGATTTCTGTCTGAAGTCCATTGTCTACATAGAAAACATTTTGAAGACTCAATGTGTTCCAATTATTGTTGGTGGGTCAAATTCGTATATTGAAAAACTTGTGGAAGACCCTGTGTTCATGTTCAAATATAAGTATGACAGTTGCTTTATTTGGATTGATGTAGAGCAATCAGTCTTGAACCGTAGAGTTGACACGAGGGTTGATGAAATGGTCAATGCAGGTAGTTTTTGTAGTTACTTTATATATGAATCAAAATATAATTATGACTCTAACTAAAACTTTTCTTAATAATACTTTTGGTTTTCAAATATATGTTCACCTAAATAAAACTATTCTTAAATTTATGTTGCATTCAGGGCTGGTGGATGAGGTGCGGCAGATTTTCATTCCAGATGTAGATTACACCAAAGGAATCCGACGGTCCATTGGTGTCCTTGAAATGGCCAAATATTTAAGGGAAGAAAAAAATATAGACGGAGATGATGAATCAAAGAAGATGATTCTTCAAGCTTCAATTTCAAGTATCAAGCGTAATACTTGTATATTAATTTGTAACCAACTTGACAAGATTCAACGATTAATACATGAGAAAATGTGGTTGGTGCATCATATTATTGCTACTGACGTTTTCAAAGAAGATAGAAAAGAAGCAGTTGACGAAGCATGGAGGAATACTGTTTTGCAACCATGCCTAGATATTGTGAAAAGATTTCTCAAAAACGATGATCACAATATTAGTATTGAGTGTACATAAACTATCATTATCTCTATCTTGTGTTATTCTGTCTCTTGGTCACTTTAATTTTTGACCTATTTTGCACAGTTAGTATCGAACTACAAATATATAAATACTATTCTTGTCTGTAAAAACATTGTTATTTACAAAGAAAATATTTAAGCTTTATAAAAATATGTTTTTTAATGTCCGATCCAAGCCCAAGCGCCAAGTCCAAGTCCAAGTCTTTGATATTTAATATATATTAATATAAATACGTACTTACACAATTACATGAGATCATTCTTAATGTCAAGGTAATATGGTGAAAAAAATAAATGACTATAAATGTTTGGGAAGATTCTAACCTTAAAGAATTTTAAAGAATAAAATTCTTAACTCCAAATTTAAAATTGTTACAATAACAAAGAAGAGAAAATAATAAATTTGCAATCTATCGGTAAGGATCATTTAAGAAAATATATTCTACCTATTTCAATTACGATGATGGAAGCTTCATTCAATAAAACGTTTATCTATTATTACATGCTGCACAAGTTAATATACATAACTGTAATTGAAATAGTTATTGATAATTGTTCTTTCCCTTCTTATTGAATTAGACTAAGAACTTATGACGTGCTGTTAAATAGTGCATGAATTGACGCATTATCACTTGAATGTATTTCTTCAGAAATATTATTGAGTTCTTTTTACAATCCTTTTGAAATCCATATTTTCGTTAATCTTGTATGTGATCTCATAACAATGTGCATGTATATACTTCATCCTAAAATTATTTAAGCCTAATCACCCAAATTCAAGCTGACGTATTTGTAGTTTTTTTTTTCACAAATTATTCTTATACTAAAAGATTTGAATTCTTTTTAAATTTGGTATATACCAATTCATAAGTTCATAATCACATTTTTACTATAAATGCCCAGTTATATGCGATCTACAAACAATGTACATTTGATAACTTTATCCTAAAATTATTTACTTGTCATTACCAAAATTCCAGTTGACATATCTATACATTTTTCAAAAGTCATTGATCATATCCTAAAAGATATCAGTATTTATGAATATGGTATGATAATTAATAAGTCCACAAATACATTTTACTATAAATGCTCAATGCAATCTCTTTCATAACCACCATCAAGAAAAATATAATATTTAACATAGTTTATTACATCTCAAGAAAGGTTTCTACTTATTAACTTTATATTTATAAGATTTTTTAATGTATGAGTGGTTTTCATGAGATTATTTACTATTTTAAGGTAATTATTATTATAATTTTATTTTATAGGTAGCTAAAATGAATACTTTCATCAACAACAAGAAGAAGAAGAAAGTGGTGTTCATAATGGGAGCAACAGGAACGGGAAAATCTCGTCTCACTGTTGACCTTGCCACCCATTTTTGAGGAGAAATAATCAACTCAGAAAAAATGCAAGTATATAAGGGACTTGAAATCGTGACCAACAAGATCACACATGCTGAGAAACAAGGTGTACGACACTATTTGCTAGGTATACATATTTGAAAAGGACATTTTTTTTTGTGATTCCTTTATTTTAATGTGAATATTAATTGACAGTTATTTTGTTTCACAATTTTTTAGGTGAAATCGAGCCAGATTCCAACTTCACGGCCGAAGATTTCTGTCTGAAGTCCATTGTCTACATAGAAAATATTTTGAAGACTCAATGTGTTCCAATTATTGTTGGAGGGTCAAATTCGTAAACAGAAAAACTTGTGGAAGACCGTGTGTTCATGTTCAAATATAAGTATGACAGTTGCTTTATTTGGATTGATGTAGAGCAATCAGTCTTGAACCGTAGAGTTGACACGAGGGTTGATGAAATGGTCAATGCATGTAGTTTTTGTAGTTATTTTATATATGAATCAAAATATAAATATGACTCTACCTAAAACTTTTCTTATATAGTTTTCTTAATAATACTTTTGGTTTTCAAATATATGTTCACCTAAACAAAACTATTCTTAAATTTATGTTGCATGCAGGGCTGGTAGATGAGGTGCGGCAGATTTTCTTTCCACATGCAGATTACACCAAAGGAATCCGACAGTCCTTTGGTGTCCCTGAAATGGCCAAATATTTAAGGGAAGAAAAAAATATAGACGGAGATGATGAATCAAAGAAGATGATTCTTCAAGCTTCAATTTCAAGTATCAAGCGTAATACTCGAATATTAATTTGTAACCAACTTGACAAGATTCAACGATTAATACATGAGAAAATGTGGTCGGTGCATCATATTATTGCTACTGACGTTTTCAAAGAAGATAGAAAAGAAACTGTTGATGAAGCATGGAGGAATACTGTTTTGCAACCATGCCTAGATATTGTGAAAAGATTTCTCAAAAATGATGATCACAATATTAGTATTGAGTGTACATAAACTAGTATTATCTCTATCTTGTGTTATTCTGTCTGTTGGTCACTTTAATTTTTGAAATATTTTGTACAGTTTGTATCGAACTATATATATATATATATATACTATTCTTGTCTGTAAAAACATTGTTATTTATAGAGCAAATATTTAAGCTTTATAAAAATATTTATTTTAAGGTCCGATCCAAAGCCCAAGCGCCAAGTCCAAGTCCAAGTCCAAATCTTTTATATTTAATATATATTAATATAAATACGTACTTACACAATTACATGATATCATTCTTAATGTCAAGGTAATAGAGTGAAAAAATAAATGACTATAAATGTTTGGGAAGATTCTAACCTTAAAGAATTTTAAAGAATAAAATTCTTAACCGCAAATTTAAAATTTTTACACAGACAAAGAAGAGAAAATAATAAATTTGCAATCTATTGGTAAGGATCATTTAAGGAAATATATTCTACCTAATTCAATCACGATTATGGAAGCTTCATTCAATAAACCGTTTAACTATTATTACATGCTGCACAAGTAAATATACATAACTGTAATTGAAATAATTATCGATAGTTGTTCCTTCCCTTCTAATTGAATTAGACTTAGCACTTATGTCGTGTTGTTAAATAGTGTATGAATTGACGCATTATCACTTGAATGTATTCCTTCTGAAATATTATTGAGTTCTTTTTGTTGGGTTTAGGATATTTTTTTCCCTTCCTATGTGGATAAATAAAAGTCTTATTAGGACCAGCCCACTTTAGCCCATAACCCAAATATTATGTGGCATATATAAGGCTTATTTGGTCTTATTTTCAGAAACACAAGAGAGAGAAATCAAGAGAGTTTCGTTTTAGAGATTGAGAGAAAAAGAGAAAAAAATCCCGTCTGGAAATTTTCTGCTCAGGCAGTCCGCTTCAGACAGAATTTTCCGCTTCGTTAACCGTTGGATCGTGGTCAAATTTGAACTGGGAGTTCTAAGAATCTGGTTCTTGCAATTCAACGGTGGAGATCGGATTTGGAGGTCTGTAGCTTCTGATTTTGGGGCGTGAACAGTAGCGCGTTTTTGGGTGAAATCTCTTCTTTAATTCTCTAGT